>JAQZBX010010233.1:21963-44736 GCA_029593785.1 Cabassous unicinctus | reverse complement strand
TTGGGGGATTGAGAGACTTAGCATGTGAGATGTGGGGAGAGAATTGAGTGAGGAGGAATTTTAGGACACGTTTCTCTGTGTCATGTGATGAAAACTCCCTTTGACGTCTGTAGTAGATGGAAGGCTTGTCTCCCCAAATTCCAGTTCCCTCCCTGCAGTGTCCCTCCTGGTAAGAGGAGTTTACTTCCTTGCCATGCTGACATCATGATATCATGTGATTTGCTTTGGACAATGCCCTATGAGCAGGGGGCTGCACCTCACTTCTAGGAGGAAACTGTAAGAGCCAACTTGTGCTTGGACATCATCCCTCTCATCCCTTTGCAAAGCCAGAGTGCCAGCTTGGGCCTGGGAGTGAAGATGGCATGGAGCTGCACAAATTGATCTAGGACATACATCTAGGAGGGACATCTAGAATGGACCAAAAATAAATGTCTGTTGTATGCCACTGAGGTTTGAGCATAACTTAGCCTGAACAGGTTGGTACAATGCCTCTTCCAGAGTCCTCAGTAAACACTTAAATTTGTTCTCAGGGCTTTTCTGTATGGCCTTTGAATATGACTGTCAGTAGTCATAAAGTTGCTTGGTTTTGCCCAAGTTATTGCCAAATAAAAAATAAATCTGGGGGAGCGGATGTAGCCCAAGTAGTTGAGTACCTGTTTCCCATATAGAAGGTCCTGGGTTCAATCCCAGGTACCTCCTAAAAAAACAACAAAAAAACAAATCTGCACTTAGAAAAGAGGGACTTCATTCAAAATGTGTATTGCAAGGGGGAAAGGAACTATTGCAAGGGGGAGAACACTATGACCATAAGATCTACAAATGTCTCAAGAGCTAGGAAAAAATGATTTTTCTTTTACAGGGAGGAGTGACTAAGGCTAGAAAGAACCCATGGGGGGAAGTGGAATGAGCCAGGGTGTGATAGGATAGTAGATCAGAGGATGTTTTACCCTGAGGCCAGCTTCTTTTCTTGTTTCTTTATTAGAAAAGCTGTGGGTTTACAGAAAAATCATACATAAAATACAGGATTCTCATATAATACCCTACTATTAACCCCTTTCATTGGTGTGGAACATTTGTCACAATTGATGATAGCACAATTTTATAATTGTACTATTAACCATTGTCCATGATGTAACTTAGATTCTTTGTGTAGAACAGTTCCATGGACCTAATTTTTTTAAATTTTGTTACCATGTATACAATCTAACATTTCCTGTTTTAATCACATTCAGATATATTTCAGTGCTGTTAACTGTGTTCACAATATTGTGTTACCATCACCACCATCCATTACCAAAAGATTTCCATTATTCCAAACAGGAGCACTGTACATTTTAAGTCTTAACTTCCCATTCCCTATCCCTACCCCATCCCCTGGTTACCTATATTCTAGATTCTGACTCTCTGAGTTTGCTCATTTTAATTATTTCAAATCAGTGATACAATATTTGTCCTTTTGTGTCTGGCTTATTTCACTCAATATGATGTCTTCAAGGTTTATCCATGTTGTCACATGTAACAGGACTTCATTCTCTTTATGGCTAAATAATATTTCATGGTATGTATATATTACATTTTATTTATCCATTCATTGGTTGATGGACACTTGGTTTACTTCCACCTTTTGACAGTTGTGACTAATGCCACTATGAACATAGACGTGCAAGTATCTGTTCAAATCCCTGCTTTCAATTCTTTGGGGTATATACCTAGTAGCAGGATTGCCAGGTCATGTGATAATTCCATACTTAGCTTTCTGAGGAACCATCAAACTGTCTTCCACAGCAGCTGCCCCATTTTACATTGCCATCAGCAATGAATGAGTGTTCCTATTTCTCTGCATCCTCTCCAACACTTGTTATTTTCTGTTTTTTTTTTTTTTAAATTTTAAATCAGCCATTCTAATGGGTGTGAAATGGTGTCTCGTGGTTTTAATTTGCATTTCCCTGATGGCTAATGATGTTGAGCATCTTTTCATGTGCTTACTGACCATTTGTATATCTTCTTTAGAGAGAAGTCTAGTCAAGATTTTTGCTCATTTTTTAAATTGAGTTGTTTGTCTTTCCAGCTTGTGACTTTTTAAAAACATTTTTTTAGAAGATGTCTATTGGCTCAGGCAGAGGGCAGGGAAAAATTCAGGAGTCTGGGGAAAAGAGAGATTCTTAGGCAAAGTTTGGTTAACAAGCATTTTGCTTTGATTGATAATTAGGGGCAAGCACTTTGGCTAATCATTTATGAGTCAGAGAATGGAAATGTGGAGGGTCTGTGCCTGGCCTTGTCATAGGTAAGTAAGGGGGTCATCCACAAGTTGTTTGAAGCCATATGGTAAGGGTGGTTCTTTGCAGTAAGGGGGTGGAGAATTTTTTATTTTTCCTGTTTTCCAGGACCACAGCCCTCAGTAAAGTACAACATTGTCATTATAACACTTTTAAGGCTGAAAAGGATTTTATTTATTTATTTATTTATTTTAAAGATTTATTTTATTTTATTTATCCCCCCCTTGCTACTTGTGTTGCTGTGTCCATTCGCTGCGTGTCTTCTCTGTGTCTGCTTATCTCCCCCTTGCTGAGGTCTTGGCGCATCAGCCCATGGCGCTGCGGGAGCGGGCCTGCCCTCACAAGGAGGCGCCAGGAAGCGAACCCGGGGCCTCTCATATGGTTGCTGCGTTAGCCCACTGCACCGCTCAGGCCGGCGTGCCCTCACAAGGAGGCCTCGGGACACGAACCCGGGCCTCCCATATGGTAAACGGGGGCTCTACACACTGAGACACACCCACTTCCCTGAAAAGGATTTTAGAGTCTAGTTGAACCCTCTCACTTTACAAATGAAGGAACTGAAGCCCAGAAAGATTTTTTTCCCCACCAAATTCATATAACTGGTTAAAGGCAGAGAGAAACATGCCTTTATAAACATGAGTATCTAGGTCTCCTGATAATCACTACTGTTCTTCTATACTCTATAAATAAAAATACAGGGTTAATTTTGAGAGTCAAGTAAGATAATTTTGGCAACTCTTTGGGAAGATAAAGGCAAGACATAAAAGAAGGTTATAAGCATCTAAAATGGAAATGCATTCTCCATCTTGGCACTGCTAGTCCCCCTTAACTTGCTCTAGTGTTTTCCCAGGAAAATTATCTTCTAACATCTGATATTTACTTATTATGTTTATTTATTGTCCGCCTATTCTTTTTGCACTAAAATAGGAGCTCTATGAGAGAAGGAATTCTTTTTCTGTTTTGCTTACTAATGCATCTTTAGTGCCTAGGAAAGGTTCTTTGGGGCTAGCACTCAATAGCTATTTATTGAATCATCAGTAAGACCAGGGAGTCTTGATCACTTAAGGATCAGTGATTTGGTGGGCTTATTTAATGATACAAATACTTACGGAAAGCGTTCAACATTCTAGGTGCTGGGTCAGGATCTGGGAATGAGGAGGTTAATGAGGTCCTGCTGAGGTCCTGGTGGGGGAGCCCCCCACACAACTAGGAACCAGGGAAGCAACAAGTATTGAAATTGACCTGAACATGAGGGCCAAGTGAGGGGAGTCATGCTTTAGACTAGGGTCAGGGCAGAACTCTCTGGGGCTAACATTTAGTAGTGAGAAGGTGGCAGGAAACTATTCCAGACACAGGGACTAGCCAAGGAGATTGTGTTTTCCTGCCATTTACCTTTATGTAGTGCTTCGTCTCAAGTGCTTTTTAATCGTTTTCACGTTATCACTGAGAGCCTCTAAGGGTTAGTTTCTTTGTTATAATAGTATCTGGTTTAGTAGAAAGGGGTCTAAAGCATACCTCTAGAATGGGATACCATCTTTTTCATTTCTGTGAAAGAAAACTATGAAAGCTAACCTTGGGAATTTCTCTGTTTAATTTGCATGAAAATCTAGATTTCTAATGAATCAAAATGAATGACAGTGAGTTGATAAAGAGAGACTTGATACACACACGTATACACATACACATATTTTCCTGTCTTCTCAGTATATGGCTGGAAAACATTATCTATTATCAATACTTACTGTGTTGGTTTTGGGAAAGTGGTAGGTTGATCAGACCTAATAACTTCAAAATAAATCTAGCTTAATGATTATATCCCTTAAAACTTTTAAATATATATTGTCTGTAGAGAAAGAAAGGCTAAAAAAATTACTTGTGTTGGAGAGGATGCAGAAATATAGGAATACTCATTGATTGCTGGTGTATATATAAAATGGTATAGCTGCTGTGGAAGCCAGGCAGGGCCTCAGAAAGTTAAGTGTAGAAATACCATATGACCCAGCAATCCCACTTCTGGGTATATACTCAAAGGAATTGAAAGCAGGGACATCAAAACATATATTCACACTGATGTTCATAGTGGCATTATTTACCATTGCTGAAAGATGGAAGCAACCCAAGTGTCCTTTAGCCGATGAATGGATAAACAAAGTGTGGTATATGCACACAATGGGATATTATTCAGCCATAAAAAAGGAATGAAGTTCTGATACATGTGAAAACATGGATGAACCTTGAGGACATCATGTTGAGTGAAATAAGCCAGACACAAAAGGACAGAAATTGCATGATCTCACTGATATGAAATAATTAAAATAAGCAAAGGGGAAATTTTAGGTTGTGTATATGTTACTAGAATAAATTTTTTATAAAAAATCCATGGAATTGCACTACACAAACAGTGAACCCTAAGTTAAACCATGGGCAATAGTTAATAATGCAATTATAAAAATGCACACTTATCAATTGCAACAAATGTTCCATACCAATGCAAGGTGTTAATAATAGGGTGGCTTATGGGAATCCTGTATTTTATGCATGATTGTTCTGTAAACCCACAACTTCTTCAATAAAAAAAGTAAAAAAAAAACATTAAATGATATAGTGAAATCTGATTCCCATAAAATCCACAAGTAGCCTCTGACAAGGTCTGGATAGTGGTTTCTAAAATATGATTGCACTGGTGATTCTGAGAAATTGTAAGAAATCCCCCCATAGGAATGCATTAAGTTTAAGAACATGTTTTTTTGGGGGTACGTAATTCAACCTACCACAACAGGAAACACTCCCTGTACTACTTGTCCTCTTAAGTAACCCCCTCCCCACTTGCTGGCTCCTTGAACACTTGGCTGCCCTGCATTCTGGGGTCCCACTGTGGGAGAATTCCCCAGCTCTGGTCTACGTCAATCCCCCCAAGTCTGTGTCCACTCCCATGATGCCAGCTGTATTTTTAGCTGGTTACTGCTTTGACACTTTCCTAAAGTAGTTTAAGTCATCAGGATTTGTGATAGGAAGAAACCTTTTTTCACTTAAGAAATATACTCTTCAGCCATAAATTTTAGATGTGCTCTCTCAACTTGATTTCCTTTTTCTTTTTCCTTTGTCTTTTTATTTTATTTTATTTTTTTATCCAGCTAGAAATGTTTGCAGGTCTTTTGAGAATCTTTGTTTGATTGGGATTGTTTCTTTGGTCTAAACATGATATCCCTCAAGACTGATTTAGCTAATAGAGCAGAGTCACGCTAAGACTGATGAACCCTATGTTCCACTCTATGACTTTCTCTGGCAAACCAATGAAGAGAGTCCGAATTAAATGACTATACATTCTGTGCTGGAATATTCATTTGCAGGATTTGTGTTGCCATCTTCTCTGAGAGGCACCTTTGATGTGATTTCACATTCTCACCTTTCTTCTTATTTAATAAACTCAGTTCAATTTTATCATCATCAGCTATTGACAGTTCCAAATTTAAATAATGTCATCTGGTGAGTCATGCTTATTGAAATGCCAGATTGGTCAATACGTCGTTTCTACACAATCTAAATTAAAGCCAGCTTTCTGGTCAGCTTGAACAAAGCAAATGAAGCCAGGGCTGAAAATTTTAAAGACCAAGCTGGTCTTGGTTGATTATATATTATAAACCAGCCATCCCAGTTCACAGGCTAAAACCAAAGAATATCAGGCTCTTTTAGAAGCAGCATTATGCTTCTTGGGCATGAAAAACACCATACACTATAAAAGTACAAAATGGTATCACAACAGATGAAAAACCAGGCACTGTTTGAAAAGTGCCTCAAGACTTATGCTCTGGGAATACCTGGTACATTGGATGAGGTTTATTGACTTTATGTTAATCAGGGGAAATATGGTACTAAATCTAGCAGGGACAGGGAGCCTTGATTATTTCTAGGCCATATATGGTAAAATTACAACCTGCCTCACACAGGAATAATAGTGTTAATTTATGTATTGTTATTTTACTGGAAATGTAAGTTAGAGTTTACTGAGACAGATGAAATAAATATTACCTTTTCTGTTATTCAAGATCTTTTCCCAAGGTATCATATCCCTCCTGTTCAGTGCCCAGAAACACATAATTGATTTTTTTTCTCCCTCGCTTAAAAAACTGGCTGAGTGATTTTACACCATTGTAGGCCACGGGACACAAATGCAAATCACACAGTGTCCTTTGTCCACAAGAAGCTGAACATTTTGTGCTGGAGTCTGAGATGTAACTAATGCAATGTGATTAGTATAAAGGTGCATGGAGGTGAGGCTGGAGGTGTTTTGGAGGCAGTGATAGCTCCTAGAAGCCAAAACATTGAAAAGGGAGAGATCAAGAGTGGTGTAGGAGATATAGGTACCTGGGACTAGATGAGAAATGTCTTAAACCTCAAGCTTGGATTTTGGACTCTTCTCTTCTAGGCAATGGGTAGCAACTGAAATGTCTTGAGAGGTGCAACAATCTTCCAACTTTGCTTTTGAAAAATCATTCCAGCAATAGGATGGAAGGAGGACCTGGGAGGGGGAACACCAGAAGAGGGATGGAGAGGGTTGTGAGTCAGGTGGTAGTGGGGAGTAATGAAGAGAGGTCTGACAGTGGTCAGAAGCAGGAGAACTTGAACATGGAGGGCAGGCCCAGGTAGGTAAGAAGTATGAATCTAAGGTTTCTGGTTTGGACACCTTGAGAGCAAGAAGATTATGGGCAGTTTAGATATATGTTTGGAGTGTCTTTGAGGAACATTTAGACATTGAAAATATGAGCTGGGACTTTAGAAGGGTGTCTTAGCTTGCCAAGGCTACTATGATAAATACCACATAATGGGTTGGCCTAGCAACAGGAATTTATCATCTCATAGTTTTGGAAGCTAGAGGTCCAACATCACAGTATCAGCAGGCCATTCCTTCTCCTGGTGTCTGTAGCAGTCTGGTGCTAGCTTGCCATGTTCCTTGGGATTCCTTGGCTTGCATCTCTGCCTTCTCATTTCTGGCTTCTACTTCTCTTGCTTGGGCATCTGTGACTCTGTCTTGATTTTCTCTTCTTGTAAGGATTCCAGTAATATGGATTGAGGCCCAGCCAGATTCAATTTGGCCTCATCTAAATAGCATCTCTGAGGATCCTATTCACAAATGAGTCCACACCTTAACTAATAATAACATCTTCAAAGGTCCTATTTACAAGTGGATTTCATACAGGAATGCAGATTACAACTTGAACGTCTGTTTATGGGGGGAATGATTCAATCCCCAACAAAGGGATTGGGGCTGGAGGTATAGTCTGAGGAAGGGGCTATATAGAGTTGTTGTTTAAGCTATGAAGTAGACAGGATCTATCAGAGAGAAAGTTTAGAGGGGGCAAGAGGAGCAGTAATTAAGCCAGAAGGAACAACTAACACACAGTAGGTAGTTGGATAAAGAGGGACCAACAAACAATAGTGAGGCACAAGAGAAACCTGAGGAGAAAATAATACATTGTCTTAATCCATCCTTTGTAGTAAGCTTCTTCTACATTAATTCTCAAAATTGCCTTGTAAAGTAATAATCCTCCCAATTAATAGAGAAGGAAACAGAACAGAGGGTGTGGTAGGCAGTCTCCGAGGCGGCTGCTGTCAGTACCTTTCTTTCTTGTATGCTGCTGATGCTCTTGGCATTGACAGGCAGCATCTGGTTCTGCTCCCCACTCCCCACTCCCTTGAATCTGGGCTCTCTTCAGTGACTTTGATTAGTAGGATGTGGTGGAAGTGATGATAGGAAACTCCTGAGGCTTTGTCTTAAGAGGCTGTGCTTCGTGTACCTGAGCTCCTGAAATGCTGCTTCTTTGGGTACCTCTTGGAAGCATCCAGCCCCAAACTGAGCAGTGTGCACACAGCACAGGGAAGCCCCAATAGGTGCTCTAGTGTTGACCCAGCTGAGCCCTTAGGCAACAGCCAACAACTACCACTGGCAAACAGAGTGGGCCCTTTGGCTGTTACATCTATGATTTTCTTTCCACTCCAAGCTGCTCCACCTATGCTATGTAATTCATTCTTATCCAGATAATGGGGTTTGAATTTGAAACTCTGAGAAACAATACCTGGTATTTAAGTATGTTTCTCTTTTACTTTTTTATGTCATGCTTTTTACTTTTGTTTCAAGTATCTTCATATATATGCATCTGTGTTTTATCCTTCAGAAACACTGGTTTTGATAGACCCTGCAGTAAATAGGGCTGGTTTTCACTTCCTGTATTAGGAATATAGGAAGGCCCAAGAAGTATCTCTGGTGAGTCTGAATCAGCAGAGTGGGATGATGCATGGTACCTGCCCCTGCACAACTCTCCTTCTGGTAGCTGTTCAGAGAATGAGGCACAGGGAGCCCCCACTGCCATCTGTATTACTCTTGTCTTCATATTCGCCACTGTGTTTTGGGGTGCTCATGCTGGCCCCTGCTTGGCCTCAGCAGCATCTCAAGATGTTCTCCTCACAAAGCTTGGAAAAGGTCTTAGCTCTATCTCCATTTGACCAATGAGGAAACTGAGGTTCAGAGAGAGAAGTCAGAGAGTTACTCAAAGGGGTTTAGGACTTTGGAGAGTCCCCAAGAACACCTACTTTGACCCTGCCTGCCATTTCCTAGAGAGGAAACTGAGGACCGGCCAGATAAGAGACTTGCCAAGACACCAGGCAACTGAGTGGCCAGACCCCCTTTCTACCATCCTGTGCTTCTGCTATGGCATAAGTTTCATTCCATGAGAACCAGGATTGTTTTGCTCATTGCTCTGTCCTCATGGTGAGCACAGACCCTGACCCACAGTGCTATCCACAGCTATTTGCTGAATGAATGAATCTAGAATCCCCCTTTTGGGCGCCATGCTCTCCTACCGCTCTGTACTCCCCATGGGCCTGTCACTGAAAAGCACTAGTCGCCATCTTCTGCATTAGTGTGAAGGTTAGTCTTCCTACCCATCTCACTGTGGACTTCCTCTCTCCCCATGCAAGTTCTCCCCATGCATGTTGCTCCTTATGTTAGCATGAGTACATTGAATGATGCATGCTGGTCCTTAGCCTAAATGAATGAGTTGGGACTTTTTTTCCAAGTGTAAAAATCATTCATTATTTCTCTCTAACAAAAACCAAAAACAAGGGCCTGACAGTCTAGAAATGCTGAGACCTTGTGACATTCACCTTCAGCTGACACTAAAGGCAAAGTGGTTCCAGACCCAGGGGCTTCTGTGACTCAGCTCAGAGTTATTTAAGTATCCATGGAAACAGATGCTGGCTTGGCAAAAACGTGATGTGCTAAATGTTTTGAAAATGGGAGATTGCTGAGCCCTGACCTCGACAATTGTCTGGTCAAAGAGGACATGAGAAGCTGACGGCAGTTGAGCAAAGAAGCCCCTCAGTTCTTGGGCTGGTAGTGACTTGTTTTGCAGTTACAACCTAATACCAGAATTACACTTTGCCACCCTTGTTTTCTAAAGCCAATCACAAGCCAAAGTATACAGTGATTTCAAGATAAATGTGCCTGGACAGGATTTTTTAAAGTAATGTTTCCATAATTTAAACTACCTTTTGTCTGTTATTTTTTGAAGTTGAAGTAAGGTAAAAAAAAAAAAGTTATCTAATTTGCTTTGCATGTGAAATATATATTGCTATCATATTCTGAATCCAATCTTCTCTTTTCTTTCCCTAGTGGACTCTCAGACTTCCAGAGTGCTAGAGGTAGTAAATAACTGAGTGGTTATTGCCACAGAACTATGGTGTGTATGGCTGAAAGATGGCCAAGGTCAGATAGAGGATGTAGATTTTATTTAATGACGAAGAACAGGAAATTTAGAGAAGTGGCCAGAGAGAACAAAGGAGCATGGATGCTCTAGGTGCAAACATGGTTCCCTGTTCTCCAAAGTTCTGCAATGGGCAGTAACTGGATTGGGAAGTCATCCAGGTGCAAGAGGCTCCTCAGCCATTCTCTGGGGGTTTCTGTCCTTCAGCTTGACCTTCTAGGTGATGGTGGTGGAGAATCTGATTATGTGCCTATGTTCCCCAAGGCACCAACAACTAGACAAAACGCCTCCAAGATCTTTCTGAGGCTTACTGTGCCTGGTGCAGTGGTCAATTTCAGCAGGCTTGGTCAAAAGTCCATTCCTCCAACCCACCCTATTATTTTTTAAAAATATATTTTTATTACAGAAGTTATGAACTTAAAAAAGAATCATGCATGTATTAATCAGTCAAAGTGGTGCTGATGCAAAATACCAGGAATCTGTTGGTCTTTATAAAGGGTATTTATTTGGGGTAGAAGCTTACAGTTACCAGGCCATAAAGCATAAGTTACTTCCCTCACCAAAGTCTGTTGCCACATGTTGGAGCATGACAGCTGCCGACGTTTGCCAGGGTACAGGCTTCCTGGGTTTCTCTCTTCTCGGGGCTTTATTTCTCTCCAGGCTCAGCGCCTCTGTTTCCTCCACAAGGTCAGCTGTAGACTATGAGGCTCTCTAGGCTTTGCCTCTCTCCACAAGGCCAGCTGTGAACTGTTAGGCAAACTGCTTGTCTTTATCCTGGGGCCTTCTCTCCTTCCTCATGACCAAGCTCCTCTGTGTGCTTGCTTCCCCAGGCTCCAGCATTAAAACTCAGCTTCAGAACTCTAACTCAAAAACTCCAACTCTGTCCTTTGCCATGTCTTTTATCTTTGAGACCCCACCCACCAAGGGGTGGGGCTCAACACCCTACTGACATGGCCCAATCAAAGCCCTAATCATAACTTAATCATGCCCAGATGAACAGACCAATTTACAAGCATAATCCAATATCTAATTTTGGAATTTGCAACTATATCAAACTGCCAAACTGCTACAGTGCACATGTGTAGAATTCCCATACAGCACCCCTTCACGAATACACCACACCGTGGTGGAATATTAGTTACAGATTATGAGATAATATCATCAGACTATTACCACCAATGATGGTCCATAGTGTACATTTGGCACACTTTTCCTATACTCCCCCATTATCAACACTAAATGTAATATATGGACTATAGTTAGCAGTAAGATTTTGACAATATTCTTTCATAATTTGTAACAAATGTTTTACAACAATGCAAGGTGTTGGTAGTGGGTGATGTATGGGACCCCTGTATGATGTTATGCATGTTTGTTTTGTAAGTTTACAACTTTTACTATAAGTTCACTATACACTTACTGTTTATGTATGTTCATGTATGAATGATATACTTCAATACAATTTTTAAAAAAAGTCCATTCCTGCAGTGTCGTGCAAAATATTATCTAATATCCTGACATCTTTTATGAGGAGACGGTGGCCCAGAGAGGTGGCTGGTTTGCCCAAGTTCACAGTAATAGCCGAGCTGCACAGATCTTCTGGCCCGGTCTCTTGATTGTCCTGTACTGAGATGTAACGCTTCTCCCTCTGAACGTCAGCAACCCTCCTACCATCTGTTGGCGTCATTCTGTGAATGTGGACCTTGGAGCACAGCACAGATCTTTGGCCACTAGCAGGGAAGAGCAGTGCCATCTCCTGAGAACGCCAGGTCAGCTTCTGCTACCCAGTTCTGGTGCATTTTGGAATACTGCCAAAAGGAGTGATAGTAATTGACTAAGTAAATATAGTGAGTCATTCCCATGTACACATTACTATAGTTTTGGTAAAAGGACTGACACTGGCAAGCTACCCACATACTGTGCTTTTTGTTGTTCTGAATCTTAGTATTAAACTGAGCTTTTAGCAAGATATATTCTGGAATTAGCGATGCAGTAGAGATTCAGCTTCCTGCTTCTTCCTAAACACTCTCCATATTTGTTTTTCCTGCTTAAATGGGCTCATACTCAGATGCCACCATTATATAATTGGTTGAGTAAAATAGCATTACAAACATGCATTACAGGAACAAATATTAGAGACTGTGTGAATTGAATTATATTGAAAATTTCCTTGCTTCTTACAAATTTATATTTTAGTAAAATAGACAAACTTTTACTAGGAATAATTGACATTGAATAATGAATTAAGAGCTATGGATCAAAGCAAAGGTAGAAAGTAAAATATTCTGTATTTGTCAGGGATAAATTCAATCTTATATAGAAAGAGAGTGACTGCCATGTATATGTATTTCTTATCTTAACCTTTAACTAGCTATAAGACATTGTCCAAAGCAACTCTTATTTTCTGGGTTTTAGTGTTTTCATCTGAGGTAAAGCAGTAAGTCTATACTGGATGATATGGAAGGCCTACTTAGTGCTAACACTTTCCATTTCATTCTGTAAGAATGACATAATTGGGGTGATATTCACCTGGAGTTGGAGAAATATCAGCTAGGAACTTGATAAGTACCAGCAGTTAGCTGTTTTCAGCGTTGCTGGAACTATTTTACTTTGGGAAGTGAGACTGTTATTTCTTTGATTCGAATGAAAATTAATTTCTACAGCTCCTTAGTTCCCCTTTTTAGAACAACCATGAGCTAATTATGAAGATGGACTATTTCAGGGGTTAACAGATGTCACTTCTGACAACATTCTATCCTGGAGCTATTGCCTATCAGGAGGGCCTTAAATCACATAAAAATACAAATCTCCTTGGAAATCAACAGTCTTCTGAAGATTTTCTCATTTTATCCCCTCAGATTAGGGAGAGGTTCTCATTTGGAATTATAGCCCCACCTTAAAGAGTAGCACTTTTACACAAAGGACAAATTAAAGGCAAAGAATACTAATTCCCACACTTTCATTGCATCAATTTGACTAAAAATATAGCAGGGAAATCCAAAGGACTCTGGAATCTAAGGGGAGCTCAGATACTGTTCATGATATACCACAATCCAAATAGTAATTGAAAACAAAAGCCATATAATCAATCAAACAAGATAACACTACTTCTGTATTCATATTTTAATAATCTTAATGTTGGCCCATCAGATGATTAAATATTGCTTCTAAGATAGTTTTCATAAAAGTGGAAGCTCATTGAATAGAAGAAGATAAGGTGATGAAGAGAGGACAGAGTTTGCTTCCTCTCTGATTTCAGAGCTGAATATTTTAGAAGGGAATGCAGGTGCATGTGTAGCTTCACTAAGGCCAGCTGGTTACTAGTTCTTCTTAAAACCAAACATATTTTAAATTTGTATGGAAGTTAAAATGATTGAAGCCCTTTCAGAAATATCAATCATGGCAGGATAGGGAGTTGAAAAGAGGCTGAGGAATCAATGACCTGAGAAGTACAGAAAGGGTGCTAACATACTGACACTTAGGTTTGCTGAACAATAGTCCTAGGATGGAGTGGAGTGAGGGAAAGAAGTCTAATTGGCTGTATACAGAATATGCTTTGGATAAGGCTTGTTCTCTTTCTGCCTCCCTGGCTTGCTTGGGCATTCCCAGTCCTTCCTCTCTACTTCCCTAATTAATGCAGTTTAAAGCCCTGGTATTCCAGAAAATATGCTCATATTTACCTCACTTCACAATTATAAAGAGTCCCCTCCCAACTGATCTGCCATTTGCAACTGACATGATTTTGAAAGTACTTGATTTCAAATTCACTGTTCACAAACTGGGGCTGTGTTTGTTTCACAGCCATATTCCCAGGCTTAGCACAATGTCTGGCACAGAATCAGCACTGTCTAGATAGTAATTGACTAAGTAAATAAATGACTCATTGAACTCTTAAATCAGTTTGTCTCAAATCCACCTAGAAGTTTACATAGGTTGAGTGCAAAGAAGTTCCTGGGTTTCTATTGTAGGCTGAATAATGGCTACACAGAAGATATCCCCATGAGAATTTACCTTATATGGCAAAAAAGTGTCTTTTCAGAGCTGATTTAATAAAAGATCTTGAGATAGGAAATTCTCATGGATTATCTGGTTGGGCGTTAAATCCAATTGCAAGTGTCCTTATGAGAAAGAGGCAGAGAGAGACCACACACATGGAAGAGGAGAAGGCAATGTGTGCACGGATGAAGAGATTGTTATGGCCACAAACCAAGGAGTGCCAAGGAATACCAGATGGCTGCTGGAAGAGGCCAAGGATCAATTCTCACCGAAAGCATGTTGTCACGTTGATTTTGGCCTTCTGGCCTCCAGAACTGTGAAAGAATAAATTTCTATTGTTTAAAGCTCCTAAATTTGTGGTTATTTGTTATAGCAGTCTCAGAAAACTAACACAGTTGTGAAGGAAATTGTTGGGTCTTTAACTCTGGAGAATTCTAAAAAGAAACTCTATAGCCATTCCTGAATATCCTGATGGTAAGGACTTGATTTGGTGATCTATAGAAGTCCCTTTACAAGTAATTTTCTTTGATTCTGAGGGAAGCATGTTTCTTTAGCTTCCTTAGTCATCTTTTTCTTTCCTCATGTAAATTACTTAGGTAAGATTAGATGAAAAGCAAGGTGCAAAACATGTTTTAATCAGATGTTGAATTCCTGTAGAATTAGTATACTTTAATTCCCATCATTTTTCATCATTATCATACTTGCTAATTTGTATTATTTAGATGAAAGGGAAGAAAAGTCTCTGAAGTTTATATTTGATCATTACATAGGGATTATATTCTCAAATGAGTTAGTACTGGAAAGGATGATATGAGAGAAAATATTGGTATGAGAGGACAATCTTTTGAGGTAAAGAGAGTGTAAACTAGATTTCAAATAAAACCTTATTCAATTCCAATGATGAGAATAATGTTTTGTTTTGCATAATTACTTTTCCTGATTCTTTTTTTTTTGTCATTGAATTTGTTAAAAGGCCACTGATGCTTGCTTTTTAAAAATCAGTCCAGGTAAGGTGAGCAGAGGCTTCTAAAATCTTAATAAAAACCTGATCTTTAAATGTAAAATAAATTTAGAGAAAGAGCAGAAGTATATATTATCTAATCATTTGGGTATGAAATGTTAGAATTCTTGGAGTTAGAGTCATAAATATGTCCAAATCATGTCCTGTATTTTCTTGTCTCCTAGGCAACTGCTAGAGCACCTTGAGTTTTCTTTGCAAAAATCAATGTCTTATATAACAAGCTGGCAGTCATGAAGGCAAAAAGTATGATTCCCCCCCCCACTTTAAACTATTCAACTTGGTCAAGTAGATTTTATAATGTAAAAAATTATCAGGGAAATATAGATTTAAGAGATACAATGTCAATATGCAATATTTTAGGGAAAGTTACTAACATAACTTTGTTACATTATATTTCCTTTTTTAATATAAACTTTTATGGAACCCTATTTTCCAGCAGTTGGGAAACTGAGTTGCTAGGCTATGATTCTTTCTCATTGTAGTCTTCAGCCTGTGTTCAGTTTCAAGGCTCTAACATATCTAGTAGGGACTCATCATCCTCTACCCAGAGTAGCTTTTACAGAAAATAACTAGTTCTTTTACCCCAACAAAGAAGGTCAAAATTCTTCTTCTCCCATAAGGCAGATTTTTCTATAGTCTGAGAGCCCACAGGCCACTTTTGTGCCCAGAGAGTTTGTGTCTGTAAGGTCTCTAATCTGAACCCAGCTTACCTGTTTCCATCCTACTCAGCTCCAGTGGGAACTTGCTATTTCAGAATATGCTTCTCATAAGCTTTGGTGTGCCTTGTGGGGTTCCCCAGTGAAGCTAGTCTGTGCTTTACAAACTTAGTTGGATGGCCATGCATGCATGTAGCTTCTCAATCAATAGAATTGATTTCTTTAATAATGTTTCTACATTATTGTTGGTAGAATGTTGGTGGGATGAGTGATGAATAAAAAGTAGCTCCTAGGTTTCTGGCTAAGATATTTGGTGCAAGGTTGTGGTATTCACTAGGGAAGGGAACATGGAGGCAAAGCAGATTTATTGGGAGAAGATGATGAGTTAAGCTTTGAAAGTATTGAGTTGTCATATAGGGCATAACTGAAGCCATGTGAGTGTATAAGACTATCTAAGAATGGAGTGAAGAACAAGAAAAGAGGAGACCCTGCCACTGAATATTGAGGAGCATCCACAAGTAAGAAAGGGATGGCTGTGGAAGAGGAATCTATATCAGAGTGAGAGTGACAAAAGGAGAAGTTAAATCACTCATTAATTTATTCATTCAATCCACAATATTGAATGATGACTATGTATCAGGCACTGTACTAAAAGCTGAGTATTTGGAGAGTGGCATCAGAGAAGCAAAAAATCGAGAGTGTCTCCAAAAATAGAAGATACTCAAGTAATTGCATTTTAGACATGGAAGTCAGTGGAGACTTTAGGAGGAGAGGTTTGAGTGGAGTGGTGGTAGTGGAAGCCAGATGATAGAGGTGAGCAAATGAGACAATGAGTGTACAGTAGTCCTGCAAGTAACTTGACTATGACCGAAGATGATAGAGCTCAGATGGTACATGGCGGGGCTCAAGAAACATGAGGAGAGGTGACATCATGGTGAAGAAAGGAGCTATGAAATTCTACTCTTCATAAAAGCAATGAAAAAGCTGGTAAAAAAAAAATGTCAGAATCAACTTTTTTGTGCTTTGGAAACTAACAAATGCAAATTTTTACAGCAACTCCAGGGAGTACTTTATTCAAGAAAAGCAGCTGAATCTCAGTAATAATAGTGAGATTTGTGGCTTTTTTGCTTACCTCAACCCCATATCCTGTTCTGCAGTTCAATGGTAGCCCTGGAAATAAAGCCCACATTAATGGTACTAGAGGGAGCAGAAAATATCTCATTTGGAAAGAATTGTAATTATTTGTTTTGGGATGTCTGAAAGACCTGCTCAATAAGCTTGTCTTTATTTTTCCTCACTCAGAACTAGCTCAGTGATAAAGATGTTATTGAAGGATGTTTGTTGAAAACACTTACAGAATGTTTTAATCACTGCTGCCTGAAGTAATAGATAACAGTTGGAATAAAGAATAGACTAACCAAAAACTTTTTGGGAGGAAAAGTGAATGAGATGTTCTTAAGGGCTTTGAAAGCTCCAACGTATTCCTGGGAATCTAGGAGGCCACACAGATTCCCAAGGGCTGTGCACATGCTAAGGAAAGACTCGAGAAGGCGCTAAGCTCTCAGGTCTGGCTGACCATGAGGCTCTGTGGAAGTAGGAAGTGAAGATTAAGGAGACATGTAAAGAAACAAGAAAGTATGGCCCATACACAGGAATAGAAGCAGTCCATAGAAACTGTCCATGAGAATGATGGACTTTCTGAACAAAGATTTTAAATCATTTGTTTTAATTATGTTCAAATATGCTCAAAGAGCCAAAGGAACCCATGTCTAATAAACTAAATCAAAGAATGAGAATAATATCTCAAACATAGAGAATATCAATATAGAGATGGAAATTATATTATGGAACCACATAGAAATTCTGGATTTGAAAAGAACATTAACCAAAAATAAACAATTCACTAGTGAGTATCAACAACAGATTCAAACAGAAAGAAGAAAGAACCAGCAAATAACAAGATAAATTCATTTAATTATCCAGTCTCAGGAACAGAAAGAAAAAGAAGAAAAATGGACAGAGATTCAGAGATACATGGAATGCAATCAAGCCTGACAACATATGCATAATAAAATCCCAGAAGGAAAGGAGAAGAAAAAATATTTCAAGAAAAAATGGATAAGAGCTTCCCAAATTTGAAGAAAACCATCGATCTACACATGAAGCTCCATGAACTCCAAGTAGGTAAACTCAAAGAGATCCATACCTAGCATATATCAAACTGAATAAATAATGAATCAATGAAGAAATAAAAAAGGAAATTAGAAAATATCTTCAGATGAATTGAAACAAAAACACAACATACCAAAATTGATGGGATGCAGCAAAAGCAGTGCTCAGAGTGAAATTTATGGCTGAAAATACCTACATTAAAAAAGAAGAAATGTCTCAAATCAACAGTATAACCTTCCACCTATAGAATCTAGAAAAAGAAGAGTAAACTAAAACCACAGCATGCAGGAGAAAAAAATGTAATAAATAATATGCAATAAATATTAGAGTGGAAATAAATAAAGAACAAAAAATCTATAAAGAAAATCAACAAAATCAAAATTAATTCTTTGAGAAGGTCAACAAATTTGACAAACTTTTAATTAGACTGACCAAGATAAATTGAGAGAATACTCAAATTATTAAAATTAAGACTGAAAGAGAGGTCATTACTACTGAGTTCACAGAATTAAAAAAGATTTAAAGGGTATGAACAAATATATGCCAACAATTTAGATGAACTAGATGAAATGGACAAACTTCTGGAAACACACAAATCACATAACTGATTCAAGAAGAAACAGAAATCCGAATAAACCTCTAAATTTAAATAGATTGAATTAGTAATTTGGAAAAAATTTTTCCAAGAAAGAAAAGCCCATGACCAGATAGTTGGCTTCAATGGTGAGTTCTACCAAACATTTAAATAAGTATTACATCAATCCTTCTCAAGATCTTCCAGAGAATAGAGGAAGAGGAACTCTTTCATACTCATTCTATTGTTATTATTACCCTGATACCAAAGCTAGAAAAAGACATCAAAAGAAAAGAATACTACAGATCAATATCCCTTATGAATATAGATACAAAAATCCTGAACTAAAGAGAGCAAACTGAATCCAGCAAATATTAAAAGTATTATACACTATGACCAAGTAAGATTTATCCTAGGAATTCAAAATTGGCTCAATATATGAACATTAATCAATACAGTATACTATATTAATAAAAAGGGAAAAAAACACACAAGCTTATCTCAATAGATCAGAAATATTTGACAAAATCCAATGCCCTTTCATGAAAAAATCATTCAACAAACTTAGAATAGAGGAGAATTACCACAATCTGATAAAGGACATCTCTGAAAAACCTACAATTAACATCATGCTTAATGGAGAAAAACAAAGCTGTTCCCCCCACTAAGATTAGGAATAAGACAAGTATATCTACTCTTTCCACTACCATTCAACATTGTACTGGAGGTTGTAGCCAGGGTTATTAGGCAAGAAAAAGAAATAATAGGCATTGCAAATTGGAAAAGAAGAAGGAACATTATTTCTATATGCAGATGAAATGAACTTGTATGTATAGAAAATCATACAAAATTCACAAAAAAGCCCATTTTAATTAATAAACAAGTTCAGAAAAGTTACAAGTTTATATTTAAATACAATATAAAAATCAATTGTATTTCTATACATTAGCAATAAACCATATGAAAATGAAATTTAAAAGAAAACAATTCCATCAACAATTGGCTCCAACAAGGATAAACTACTCTGGAATAAATTTAACCAAGGAAGTACTTGTTGAAAGAATTTAAAGAAGATTTTAATAAAGGGAAAGACTTGCTGTGTCCATTGATTGAAAGAGTTACTATTGTTAAAGTACTCTCTAAATTGACACAGTGTAATTCCTGTCAAATTCCAAACTACATTTTTGCTTGTGTGAAATGGACAAGCTGATCCTACAATTCATACAGAAATGCAAGGGGAATTGAATAACCAAACAATCTTAAAATTAGTGGTCTCAATTCCAGATTTCAAAATTTAATACAAAGTGACAGTAATCAATTGATTTTTATAAGCATAGTCATATAGACTAATGGAATTGAATTGAGAGTCCAGAAATAAATCCATATATCTATGGCCAATTGACTTCCAACAAGGGTAACAAAACTTCAGTGGGGAAAAAAATGTTCCAACAATTGGTTCTGGGACTACTGGATATCCACATGTCAAAGAATGAGGATGGAGCCCTATCTCACTTCATACACAAAAATTAAATCAAAATAGATCAAACACCTGAAGTTAGTGCTGAAAATATAAAAATCTTGGAAGAAAACATAGATATAAATCTGCATGATTTTAGGTTAGAATATGGTACCCAAAGCATAAATAGTCACAGAAAAAATTAGAGAAATTTAAACTTCATCAAAATTGAAAATATTTGTGCATTGAAGGAAATTATCACGAAAGTGAAAAGACAACCTGTAGAATGGGAGAATATAGTTGTGAACCATATATCAGATAAGTGTTAATATTCTGAATATATAAATAACTTTTACAATGCAATAACAAAAAAACAACCCAATTAAAAAATGGGCAAAGTACTTGAACAGACATTTCTTGAAAGGAGATACACAAATAATCATAAACACATGAAAAGAGGCCCAACATCTTTTAGCCATTAGGGAAATGCAAATCAAAACCATTAGATACAAAATGGCCAGAATAAAAAAGGCAGATAATTACACGTGTTGGTAAGGATGTGGTAAAATTGAAACACTCATATGTTGCTGGTGGGAATGTAAAATGGTGCGACCACTTTGGAAAACAGTTTGGAATTTCCTCAAATGTTAAACATAGAATTACTCTATGATATAACAATTCCATTCCTGGGTGTATATACTCAAAAAAGTTGATAACATATGTTCATAAAAAACTTGTATATGAGTGTTCATGTTAGCATTATTCATAATAGCCAAAATGTGGAAACAACTCAAATGTCCATCAATTGATGAATGGATAAACAGTGGAATATTATTCAGCCATAAAAAGGAATAAAATTCTGATACATGCTACACCGTGGATGAATCTTGAAGACATCATTTTAGTGAAATAAGCCAGTCACAAAAGGCACATTTTGCCTTATTCCATTTATATGAAATGGTCAGAATAGGTAAATCCATAGAGATAAAAAGTAGATTATTGGTTGCCAGAGGATTGTGAGAGTGGGCATTGGGACTAACTGCTAATTGGTATGGGGTTTCTTTGTGGAGTGACGGGAATATTCTGAAATTAGATAATGTTGATGTTTGCACAACTTTATGAATATACTAACCACTTACTGAATGGTTCACTTTAAAATGGTGAGTTTTATGCTTTGTGAATTGCATCCCAACAAAAAAGAAAAACTAAAGAGATTTATTTTCCTTTTTCTTTCTTTCTTTTAACATGGAAAACACTTGAGTATATCTAAACCCTAATTTAAAAAAGCCTGGAGAACCTGATAGAGCAATTGAAGTCACTATAACTGAGGGGAAAATAGAAAATACCAGGCAGGAGGGGTGGTATCCAGATCCCAGGTGGAGGGATTGGGCTCTGACAGGAGAAGCTCACTTCTGATGGCCCAGGGGCCTCAGGGAATAGAACATGCAGTATGGTGATTCAGAGCGGTATGAATTTTTATTCTGTGACCCCTGAGTTTTCTATTAGATAAGATCTCTGATGACTGGAATATGAGATAACTAGTGAGTCATAGTGGGTTTTATAGTCACTGCTGAGGTCCCCAACTGTGAATCTATTGAGTAAGTATCAATTTGTACAGTTGGGTGATTTCTTTCTTTTCTTTTCTCTTTCATGTGGAAAGCTCAGGTGTCTACTACAGTCATGGAAATGTATATGTATTCATCCAAGACAAGTTTGCTGGCCATTTGCAATGAAAGTGAGACGAGAGAAACTGAATCACTTGGGTTATCTGGCAGCAAGTTAACTGAGCCCATTTGCACCCTCAGCCCCATGTGGAAGGGACGCTGCAGAATTTCAAATGACCACAATGTCTTTCAGGTGCTATTAGCAATAGTGTGCAGCTCTCCTGAGCAACTGAAAACTAGTTGCAAGGTCTATTATCAAGGCTACTTTCACAACTAACAAAAGCTCTCTTTGTTACTCATCAATCAGGCGATCTGAAGTCTCTATAGAAAGGGTAAGCAGTAGGGGTATGGGGGTCCCTCTCCTGGAGTACAACTTGTGGTGTGCCCAGCCATGCCTTGGAAAGCCCATCTCCCCAGGGAGTCCTGAGAGACTGGGGCCAATGTAATTTACCAGGCCCTCGGTCTACAATTCTAACTTGAATGGTGTGACAGCTGTGGGTGTAGCTGAGCTCTTCGTCCACAGAAAGGATAAAGGGCCAAGGCGGTTATCATATTGGCGAAAAGTAAGAAGAAATGATAGATCAAATATCTGAGATGGACAAAGAGAAAAGTGAACACAAGGAAGGTGAGCTGGATAGGGAGAAATGAAGGAGTGGTGGGCAGGAAATCTGATGAGAAAAAAGAACCAATATAGTGGGATTAGTTAAACAAGGAAGCTACATAGCTAGAAGGTTACAATGAGGAATATTTGAAATACTATTCTGAAGGTGGGAAACTTTTGCTTCATATTGAAGTCGAATGTGCCCTCGGGGGAGGAGATGTGGCTCAAGCAGTTAAGCACCTGCTCCCCACATGGGAGATCCTAGTTAGGTTCCTGGTGTCTCCTAAAAACAAAAAAACAAACAACAAGCAAACAAATGAAAAAACCAACTCAGGGGAGTCGATGTGTCTCAGTGGTTGAGTGTTGGCTTCCCACATGTAAGGTCCCTGGTTCAATCCCCAGCCCTGGTACCTCAAAAAATCTCCACAGGAGAAGCTCCTGGGAGTAGCAGCAGGGGCTTGGCCTTCTGAAGCCAAGGCATCTCTCATGTAGCTGCATGGAGCTTCCATCTCCACCTCCTCTAGGAAAGGATCCCTAAAGATCAGTCTGAGAGATCCGGCTAAGCCAGGGACTTTGAGCCTCAGAACAATTAGCAGT
>JAQZBX010010233.1:0-21863 GCA_029593785.1 Cabassous unicinctus | reverse complement strand
ATGTACTCTCTCATTTGGGTTTGAGCTGTTGCTGCATGGCGCAGGTTGCTTCATGTTGCTTCGTGGAGTCACCAAAGTTTCCTAGGATTCTGAACACCAGGTTGATTTAGATTTGCTATTTAAAGAAGCCATAGCTAATAACCAGGGCTTCAAATACTGGCAGAAATTTATTTTATATTAAATTCATTGCGTTTCATTATTAGCCAAAAGCTTATTTTTGCATATTTCCTTTGTGGTTACCATTGTGCCAGGTATTATATTATGTGGAATACAAATGAAATATAAAACATGGTCCCTGTGATCAAAGTTTACATTTGAATTTGAGAAACATGAGCAACACAAAAGAAACAAAGGCCAAGTAATAGAAGGAATCACACATGCTAAATTTTGTGATCCAGGCTCTGGGTATTAAAAGAATTTGAAGAAGAAAGAGATCAACAAGGAATATTAAAGGAGTCTTGGAGAATTTGTGATAAGCTGAGGCTGGCTAAATGGGTATGATTTGGAAAGCAGCCAAGGAGAAAGGAGGGCCTTATGCATAAATCAAGTAACCTGAGAAAAAGCCCAGAAATGTACATGAATATGGTAAGTTTGTGGATGGAAAGAATATTAGTTTGGATCAGAAGGAAAGGCAAATATTGGGGAATTTAGTAATTAAAGTGGGCAGCAGTGAAAGAAAAACAGCTCATAAAACAAAGTGGTTTAGATATGATGCTAGCATTTATTTGGAGAAAATACAAAGCCCTTTAAGGTAATGAAACAAAGAATGACCTGATTAAAGTGATGTTTATTAATGAATAGGCTGACAGTAGCAAGGAGATTGGGTTGAAGGGGGATGGTCTGATGGTAGGGAGGTAAACTCTTAGGCAATTCAGATGATCCAGAATTGGGGGAAAGATGACTTAGAACAAGGCAGTAGCAGTGGAAAAGGGCAGGAAGGGACAACTATGGATGATATAGATGGAGCATGGTAACCAATTACAGAGGGGATAATAGAGAATTCTGGGGCAAAGCTGATTATGTTTTTGAGTGTTTCTGATGGAAGAAAGTTGATAGTGCTGCAGGCAGAGGGCAGCTGGCTTGAGAAAAAGTGAATTTTTGGACCTGTTGGATTTAAAAGCTAGCTCTTGTCTTTATTTAATGGTCTAAATAATATAGGCAAAAAATAATTATTTATATTTACATGAGAAGCTATTCAGTGTTGAAATAAGTTAACATCATTGACTCATCCTCTCTAAAATTTTATTTATATTTTGTATTATAATACATATGTGTACAAATGAGCATTAATGGAAAGACATAATCATACAGAGGTGAATTACATAAATTAAATGTTATTCAAAGTGCAAGTAAAGTTACTAGTGTCAATACCTAGAGGAAAAGTGAAGAGACTTTCTGTTTCATGTCATTTATACTAAATTTTTCCTAATTTGAAACATATTTTTTATTGCAAATAGATAATAAATGTCTATGAAATAATGAAATAAAGTCTCATTATAGAAACTTTAGAAAACACACACATTTTATGCAATAAAGGATCACTTACTATACTGTTTGACAATCTACTTTACTGCTTGGTAAAACAGAATTGATCATTATTTACCACTAAATACTGTTCTCCAGCATTTTTTAATGACTTAATATGATCTTATAGTATTGATATTATATTGATGATGATGACATTAGGTTATTTCTTTTGTTACTTAAAATAATGCAAAGCACATTTCTGATAGCTTAATTCTTGAACATACACATGATTATTTCCTTAGGATGAATTTTTGAAAATGGAATACATACAACATTTTAAATTAAAAAAAAAAATACTGCATTGCCAAATTTCTTTCCTGAGAATGGGAATTATCTTTGCCAAATTAATAGGTAAAAATGGCACCTTATTTTTAACTTGACTCTATTTCTTATTTCAATATAATTAGTATTTTTTCTTTTTGAATTACCTGTTCTTGTCCTTTTATCCATTTTTCTGCTGGATCTTTTTGTTGTTTTGTAAGAGCAATTTAATTACTAAAGGTTTTAAAGAGTATATATGCTACAGATATTAGTCTTAATTTGTTATTTACCTTTTAATTTTGTTTAAAATGTTCCTGAATCCAATTTCTCCACATAACAGTGTAGGAATCTTTGAAAATGAAAGAAGAGAAGGAAGCAGAGATAGGATTTATGAAACTAAAAGAGATTATTCTATGTTTTTCTGGTAAAGGGCTTTATTTGGTGGTTGAAAAGCTCCACAAATAGTATCAACATAAAATGAGAGGAAATTTTTATTTCATTCACCAATAAATATTTTTCTATTACACTTGAACAAGAAAATAGGGGCACATATGCATGTTACTAGTAGATTTCAGTCCTTTCTTAGTCTTTCTATAACTTTTCTTCTTTTTCCTTCAAAAATATTTTTTCTCTATGTCTAGTCATGGACTAGTTTTATTTCAATTGTGTTTCATCTTTATCTGTTATATAATTTATCTTATTATAATTCATTTAAAGTAATTAGCTATTTTAGGGTCTATGAAAGGTATAATTTATTCTTCCAAAGAAAAATTAATTTATGAAATAAAATCTGAGAAATTCCAATCAATAATAACCAATTGATAAGCAATCCAAATTTAGTTAAAACTTCTTTGTCACGTTGTATCAAAATTACATGAATAATTGCAGTAGGAACCAATTTTACATGGACTCAACACGTGAATACATATTGGAAATGGAAAAAAATAAAGGCAGAGAGAGAGAGAGAGAGAGAGAAATAAAATTTTAAAAAATTATTTCTATGGTTAATTTCACTTACTTATTGTTACTAGAGTGTTTATTTGCTTTATTTATAAAAAATGTTTGATAAGTTTGTTCATATAGGAAATACTTGTTAGATAGTGGGGTTCAGATACACAATTTTCAACTTATGCAAAGGGTATTGGAATGTATTGGTCACATAAAACGAGGTCCTACTCTATTTCCTTAATAATCAGAGATTAAAGTTTATCCTTTATCTTTCTTTCCTTTACTTCATTATAATGAGATTAAACAAAATCTCCTCTAAACTTTCATCTTTTCCAATTTAAGCCACTCGAGGTTAAAAAATGTGGTTGAGCAAATGTCACACTTTTTTTTCTGCATTTTCAGGGTTGTCTTTTCCTGGACTCTTTACAGTTGTACACTGAAGTAGAAATAGAAATGCTTTTTTGGTGCCTACAATTCTGTGTACTGTTGAGTGATCATCTCGTTCCTATTCTTAGTGGATTGTCTTCCTAAACTCCCTTTAAAAACACTGTGACTCTGTGTACCCAAAACTCTTTTAGAAACAAGGGATAATGACAAAAACAAAACATATGGTTTAGGAAGGCTTTTTATATTTATTTTTTGAAATTTTATTTATTTAAAAATTTTTTAAGGAGTTACCTGGGTTTGAAACCAGGACCTCATATGTGGGAGGCAGGCACTGAACTACTGGGCTACATCTGCTCCCTATATTTAAAATTATTATTTTTTTAATTAGAGAAATTGTGGGTTTACAGAAAGATCATGCAGAAACACAAACTGAATCCCCTTTTGTCAATGGTTTAGATGAAAGTTACCCTGTTTCAAGTATTCCAACATCTGGCCAAATATGGATTTAGGTTTCTCTTCCATATTGGGCCCTAAACTGAGGAAAAATTGATCATATCTTACACTGCTAACCTTCTGTTCTACACTCACTGTTCCTTTTCTTGAAAAGTCTCTAGGCTGGGTCGCTAGAGGAGGAGTTTCGAAAAAATATTTTTTTGAATTGGATTAAGACTTGAAGGCTGCATGAGGAAATGCCTGGTAGTAGGGAAATATAGGCCACTTGTTCAGTCTGCAAATCAAGTTGCCAAATTAAGAGCCCAAAGGAATGAACAAATCTTATATGGGACAACGTATCTTATACCATATTAATTTTTTAATTAGAAAATGTGTAATTGGGAGAAGGCACGTGACTATCTACAGGCACATATTTATTTTATTACACAATAGTTTATCTTGTAATCATTCTTCAAAAATATTTTTCTGACACATGTGACAAAACTGCGTGGAAATCCCAGGTGTTTAGACTGATAGTCAGCATGCTTCTTTGATGAAAAGGCTGCTGTCTCACAGCCCTGCACATCAGAGAAGAACATTTGCTACAGAAGCTCAATATTCTCATCTGAGTACTGGCCATTGTGATTTAACAAAAGATTATAAAACTAGATGCTAGAAGCTACTTAAATAGTTCTCACCAGTGTCTGGATTTTAATTCCATTTCCATGGACTCCATTATATCGTTACCAAATGCACCCAGTATTATTATTTTTTCTCTCTCTTCCTATCCCCCCATCTCTCTCTCTCCATCTCTCTTTTATATACATATAACATAGATATATAGATATGCATACATCTATGTGTATATATTTTCACCATAGTTATTTGTTTATTTATATATAAAGGAATTGAAACCAGGGAACACACTCAGGGTCAAGTTGATAAATGAGTATAACTGGGTCCAGAGGGAATGAAGAGATAGTATTCGTAGCTAATGGCAGCTAACATTTCTGAACACTTCTTCTCATGTTAGGTGCTTTTATTTTATTTTCACAAACAAATATTCTACCTTCCTCCATCTCTCTTCCCCACCAAATAACCTTTAATCTGTTTTCTATTTCTAGACATTTCTTCTAAGGGTGATCATGCAATATTTTTTCCTTATGTGTCTTGTTTGTTTCACTGAGCAAAATGTTTTCAAGTTTCTTCCATATTGCAGAATGTCTCATAGCTTCATTTTTTCTTGTGGCCAGTAGTATTCCATTGCGTTATGTACCACATTTTGTTTATCCATTCATTTGTTGATGGACACTTGGGTTATTTCCAGCTTTTGGCTACTGTGAATAATGTGTACTATAAACATTGGTATTTAAAAGTACCTGTTTGTGGTACATTTTTTTTCATATAATAAACTTTATTTTTAAAAAGATTATAGAAAATTTACATGGAAACTATAAGGGATTCCCCTATACCCTCCCCCTCCCCTTCACACATCTTCCCCTATTAATAACATCTTACAATAGTGTGTTACACTTGTTACAATTGATGAATTAACATTAAAGCATTACTACTAACCAAGGTCTATAGTTTACACTGTGGTTTATATGTAATTCCAATGCCTTAAATTGCCCTGTTTTCCACCTATTATTCCCTCCTCCCCTCAGAACCTCTGGTAACCACTATTTTAATATCTATGTTACACGTTCTTTCGTTACTATTATAATAGTTGTAATGGTAAATAAAGTAAAAAATAGTTAACTTTGTCCATGGTTGCATTCCCCCCTTATGTTTGTTAATTCTTGAACCTTGAGGATTTTGGGATGGTGATGCCTGCTCTGCTTCAGATTGAAAGGGGGCTTAGATCTTAGGGGGCAGATGGGAGGAACTGTTTGCTTGCAGCTGTAGATTCTCTCTTTTTTGGGATCGATGTCCATCATCATCCTTTTGTTAGTTGTCTTGAGCAAGTCCAATAACTGGAGAGTAGGTGCTGGCTGCAACTCTGCTGAGATTCAGGGCTCAACTGGCATATGAAAAGACTGAAGATTTAAGTCTCTGAAACATATATGTAATGAATATAGTGCTAATTATAGGTTCAAATAAAAGGGGTAGAAGAATCACGTGTAGAGAAATTATAAATGATTCTACCTCTGTTACATTGAAGAAATAGGTTGTCATATATTCCAAGGTAAGGCCCACCAATTGGGTGCTGATATCAAGGGGTTGTATGCCTTGCCTGTAGTGTCTGGATGCCTCTAAAGCCCTCAGGAGCACCCTATTTTAGGTTTTGTTTACTGTGGCAGTTAGTGAGATTTGCCTGAGACATGTATGAGTGTAGCCTCTGGAATGACCTCCTGACTCATTTTGAAACTTCTTAGCCATAAAAACTCTTTTGTATTCAATGTATTTAGATAGATTAACATTTAATGTATTTAACCCTTTTGGTCAAAGTCATTTTCAAAATGCTTCATTAGTTGGTATTTGGTATTAATCCCTTGGTGCCAGGGAGGCTCATCCCCAGGAGTCATGTCCCATGCTGAGTTGGGAGGTAGTGTGTTTATTTGCTGAGTTTGGCTTAGATAGAGGCCACATTTGAGTAACAAGGAGGTTTTCAGGAGGAAATTCTTAGACAATAGTTATTATTAGGTAAAGTTTCAACAAGAATAAGGTTCCTAAGTACAAGTATTAATATTGAGGGCTTGGCATATTGGTCTGTTTTCTTTTATTAGGCATTGCCTATGTACTCAAGAGATTCTTGCCCCTCTATTTGAGAACGCAGCAGGACACTCCAGGATTGGAGTTTAATATTTTGTTGTTTATTGTGTGGGTCTCCACCCACTAGATAACATCCTGTGATAAGATGAATACATTCATATTCCATAGAGGCATACCCCACATGCATCCTTCCCCACCCATCCCCCCCCACAAACACCCTGCACCAGTGACCCTCTGTATTAGTAGCCAAAGTGGTGCTAATGTGAAATACCAAAAATGGGTTGGTCTTTATAAAGGGTATTTATTTAGGGTAGAAGTCCACAGTTACCAGGCCAGAAAGCGTAAGTTTCTTCTCTCACCAAAGTCCATAGCCATGTGTTGAAGCAAGACAGCTGCCGATGTTTGCCAGGGTTCAGGCTTCTGGGGTTCCTCTCTTCCCGGGGCTGTGTTTCTCTCCAGGCTTAGCTCCTGTTTCCTCCACAAGGTCAGCTGTAGATGATCAGGCGAACAGCTTTCTTCTCTTCTCCTGGGGCCTTCTTTCCAACATCAAAACTGCTTCTCAAAAGCCTTCTTCAACTCTTTTCTTGCCATACCTTTTATATTTGTTTCCCACCCACCAAGGGGTGGGGCTCAACGCCCTACTGACGTGGGCCAGTCAATGCCCCAATCATATAATTCAGTCATGCCCAGATTAACAGATCAGTTTACAAGCATGATCCAATTATATTTTTGGAATTCATAATTACATCAAGTTGCCAAACGGCCACATTCCACCCTCTGAATTCCAAAAATACATTACAATATTCAAAAAACTTTAAATCAGTAACAATTCAAGTACAAAATCATATCCTAATCAGTTTAAAGAAATACAGTTTGTCTTGGGGCAAAGTCCTGTCTGCTATAGACCTCTGAAACTTACAAAACCATTGAACTGCTTCCAATACACAAATGGAAAGACAAAGGATAAACATTTTCAATATCATAAGGAGAAATTGGGATGTTAAACATGAGTCATGGATCCTCTACAGTTCAGTAAACTTGCAGGGCATCTTCCATTCAATTTCAAAGTCTGAGAGTCATTCTTAAGAAGATGGTTTCTTCTCCTTGGGGTCACATGGGGACCCGCCCTTTCCACAGGCTTGCCCAATGGCCACTTTCTTGGTTCCACCTTCATCAAGCATCTGGGTGTCGACCAAGCTCCAGACCTCACCCTCCAAGAGTGCTGGGGTGATTGCCACACCTTACCTAATCTTTGGGTTAGAGTCTTAGCCCCCCTAGTACAGTGAGGTGAAGACAGCATTCCCCCTAAGCTTTGGCATACAGGTTCAACCCTCTCAGAGCAATGGGTTGACCACCTGGCCTTCTCTAATCCATGGGGGACAGGTACACCCCTCTCAGACCTATGGGGTGTTGTTGACCTTAACTGCCCTAATCTTTGAGGAATGTGCTCTACCCTCCCTGTACCCTGGGGTGGCAAAACTCTCCCAGAACATTGGGTGGGGACATCCACACTCTTCAACTGCTGGGGAAAACTCACCTTGTCTGCATATATGGGTGGGGCTCCTCTCTTGGGCCAAGGAGATGTCTTAATCCCAGATCTCTGCTTCCACGGTTTTCTTCTTAAAGCTGTTTCTCCTTCAATCTCTCCTTTCCATGTCCTCTTTTGTCCAAGCTGACAGTGGTTTTGTTCATACAGCTCTCTCAAAAACTTTGTTGGTTTAGCATGCAGGAAGCAGGGGTCCAAGCCATCAGACAGTGAGACTTTCCACTAGTCTTTCCGAGATAACTGCATCTTCAATTCTGATTTACAAGTTCCAAGTTTAGTAAAGTCTTCAAATAGGGCATTTTCATCTGGGAATTTGATTTCCAGAAACTTGGAAGTTCCAGAATCAGTTTCTGTTTTCTTTGTGCCCAAAAGTTCTGTCCTTAGTGTATTTTGCTCATCTAGTATTTTACTATAAGCTTCAAGAAAAAGCCAAGCCACATTCTCCGAGTTTACCTTGGAAAGTTCTTCAGCTAAATGCTCTGGTTCGCCATTTTCAAATTCAGTCTTCCATATAACACCAGGAGTTAATCTTGCTAAGTTCTCTGCAACTTTAAAACATGGATCACCTTTCCTCCAGTTTCCAATAATAGTTTCATCATTTACTTCTAAGGCATCATAGAAAGTCTCTTTAACGTACATGTTGCTATCAACAGTTTCTTCAAAGCGATCTAGGCCTTTTCCATCAAGCATTTCACAATTCCTTCAAAAAATACCCCTTACCCATTTATAAAACTATTCCAACATTTTGGTATACGCAAAAGCACTTCTCTACTCCTCGGTACCAAATTCTGTATTAGTCAGCCAAAGGGGTGCTAATGTGAAATACCAAAAATGGGTTGGTCTTTATAAAGGGTATTTATTTAGGGTAGAAGTCCACAGTTACCAGGCCAGAAAGCATAAGTTTCTTCTCTCAGCAAAGTCCATAGCCACGTGTTAGAGCAAGACAGCTGCCGATGTTTGCCAGGGTTCAGGCTTCTGGGGTTCCTCTCTTCCCGGGGCTGTGTTTCTCTCCGGGCTTAGCTCCTTTTTCCTCCACAAGGTCAGCTGTAGATGATCAGGTGAACGGCTTGCTTCTCTTCTCCTGGGGCCTTCTTTCCAACATCAAAACTGCTTCTCAAAAGCCTTCTTCAACTCTGTTCTTGCCATGCCTTTTATATTTGATTCCCCACCCACCAAGGGGTGGGGCTCAACGCCCTACTGACGTGGGCCAGTCAATGCCCCAATCATATAATTCAGTCATGCCCAGATTAACAGATCAGTTTACAAGCATGATCCAATTATATTTTTGGAATTCATAATTACATCAAATTGCCAAACGGCCACACCCTCCCATGCCATAGTTGCCAAAAGAGCAATCCCACAATTGTATTCTCAATGTGGCCCAGTTTTCATCTCTTTGGGTATATACCTAGAAGTAGGATTGCTGGGTCCAATCAGGTCAAATTGTAATTCTATATTTAACTTTTTTGAGGAACCAACATATTACTTTCCATAGTGGCTGCACCATTTTACCTTCCCACCAACAATGCACTAGAGTTTCAATTTCTCAGCATTCTCTCCAAAACCTGTTATTTCCCCCCCGCCCCATCTCTCTCTCTCTCAATAACAGACATCCTTGTGGGTATGAAGTGGTACTTCATTGTGTCTATGTGTGTGTGTGTGTTTAGGAGGTACAGGGAATCGAACCCAGGACCTCGTACATTGGAAGCAGACACTCAACCACTTGAGCTACATCCACTCCCTCATTTGTGGTTTTAATTTGCATTTCCCTTATGGCTAGTAATGTTAAATATCTGTTTTTTGGAGAAGTGTCTACTCAAATCCTTTGTCCATTTTTAAATTGGGTTGTTTGTCTTTTTGTTGTTGTATTGTAAAGTTTCTTTAAATATTCTGGATCGTAAACTGCTATGTGATAAATGGTTTGCAACTGTTTTTCCCATTTGGCAGGTTATCTTTTCTTGATAATGTCCTTCAATGTACAGTATTTTAAAATTTTGTTTAAAAATTGTTGAAATCATTTTTTTCCTACTGTTTTTTTTTGTTGTTGTTGTTGCTCATTAGTTTGTTGGGATCCATTTCTGAATCCCAGGACATGGTGATTTGCCCCTATATTATCTTCTAAGAATTTTATAGTTTTAGCTTTTACATTTAAGTCCTTGATCCATTCTGAGTTCTTTTTTGTATATGGTGTGAGGTAGGGGTTTCTAATTTCATTCTTCTGCATGTAGATATCAAGTTTCCCCAACATCCTTTGTTGAAGAGATTATTCTTTCCTCAATGCATGTACTTAGCACCCTTGTCAAAAATCAATTGGTCATTGATGTGAGGATCTATTTCTGGAATTTCAATTCTGTTTCACTGATTTATTAATATAAAGAGAATTTGAAATTGGAAGTTTGAGTTCTCCAATGCCGCTCTTCTTTTTCAAGATTGTTTTGTGTATTCAGAGCCCCTTGCAGTTCCATATAAATTTGAGGATCAATTTTTTCATTTCTGTAGAAAAAGCTGCTGGAATATTAATAAGGATTGCATTAAATCTGTATATTGCTTTGGGTAATATTGACATATTAACAATGTTAACTCTTTCAACCCATAAGAATGGGATGTCTTGCCATTTAGTCCTTAATTTCTTTCAGCAATGTTTTGTAGTTTTCAGTGTATGAGTCTTTTGTATCCTTAGTTAAATTTATTCTTAGATATTTTATTTTTTTAGATGCTATTGTAAATGTAATTGTTCTTAATTTCTTCTTTGGATTGTTCATTGTTAGTGTATAGGAACACATTTTTTTTGTGAGTTCATCTTGTACCTTGTCACTTTGCTGAATTTATTCATTAGCTCTAGTAGTTTTCTTGTGGATTCCTTTGGATTTTCTATATAAGAACATGTTTTCAGCAAATAGAGGTGATTTTACTTCTTCCTTTTCAATATGAATTTATTTATTTTTTAGTTTTTCTTGCCTAATTGCTCTGGCAAGATTCTAATGCAATATCAAATAGCAGTGGTGAAAGTGGGCATCCTTGTCTTGCTCCTTTAAGTCTTTCACCATTAAGTATGATGTTAGCTGTGTATCTTTCATAATTGCTTTTATCATGTTGAGAATCTTCCTTTCTATTCCTACTTTTTTGAATGTTTTTATTAAGAAAGGGTGCTGGATTTTGTTAAATGCTTTTTCTGCATCTATTGAGATAATTTTTTAAAAAACCTTCATTCTGTTTATATATTATATTACATTGATTGATTTTCATATGTTGAACTATCTTTGCATTCCTGGAATGAATCCCATTTGTTCATGGTGCATAATCTTTATAATATGCTGCTGGATTCAGCTTGCTTGTATTTTGTAAAGATTTTTTTCCATCTGTATTCATAAGGGAAATAGGTCTTTACTTTTCTTTTCTTGTGATGTGTTTTACTAGGCTTTGGTATCAGAGTAATGCTGGCCTCATATAATGAGTTAAGAAGTGTTTCCTCCTTTTGAAGTCTTTGAAATAATTTGGGAAGGGCTGATATTAAACTTTCTTTAAATGTTTACTGTAATTCACCAGTGAAGCCATCTATTCCTGGACTATTCTTTGTTGGAAGGTTATTGATTATTTAATCAGTCTGTACTTGTTGCAGGTTTGTTGCAGTTTTCTATTCTTGAGTCAATTTGGGTAATTAATGTATTTCTGGATTTTTCTATTTCTTCTAGATTACCTAGTTCATTGGAGTACAGTTTTTCATAATATCCTCTTATAATCTTTTTTCTCTCTCTAAGGTCAGTAGTGATATCAACATTTTCCTTTCTGATTTTAGTTATTTGCATATTTTCTCTTTTTTTCCTTTGTCAATATAAAGTTTAAGTCTAAAGTCTTTAAGTAAAGGTTTGTCAATTTTATTAATTTTTTTCAAAGAACCAACTTTTTGTTTCACTTATTTTCTCAGTTGTTTTTTTATTCTCTATTTTATTTATCTTCTCTCTAATCTTAATTCTTTCCTTTCTTCTGCTAACTTTGGGTGTACTTTGCTCTTGTTTTTCTAGTTCTTCAAGATGTAAAGTTAGGTTATTAATTTGATATCTTATTTAATATAGGCATTCATGGCTACAAATTTCCCTCTGAGCACTGCTTTCACTGCATCCCATAAGTTTTGGTATGTTCTTTCTTCATTTTCAGTTGTCTCTAAGCATTTTCTAATTTCCCTTGTAATTTCTTCTTTAACTCATTGGTTCTTTAAGAGTCTGCTCTTTAATTTCCACATATTTGTAAATTTTCCAGTTTTCTTTCTGTTATTGATTTCTGGCTCTGTTCCATTGTAGCCAGAGAGGTTACTTTTCATGATTTCAATATTTTTTAATTTATTGAGACTTGTGTTCTAACATATGGTCTATCCTAGTGAATGACACTTGAAAAGAATGTATATTCTGCTGTTGTTGGATGAAGTTTTCTATGTCTGTCAGTTAGATCTAGTTGGTTTATAGTATTGTTCAGGTCCTCTATTTCCTTATTGACCTTTTGTTTTGATGTTCTATCCAGTATTGATAGTGGTGCCTTGATCTCCAACTATTATTGTAGAATTTGTCTATTTCTCCCTTCAATTCTGTTAATTTTTCCTTCATATATTTTGGTGCTCTGCTGTTAGGTGTATCAATAGATTTAAGGTGGGTCTCTTGTAAACAGCATAAAGTTGGGTCATGTTTCTTTATCTATTCTGCCATACTCTGCCTTTTGATTGGAGAGTTTACTCTATTTACATTTTAGGAAATTACTGATAAAGGAAGATTTACTTTTGCCATTTTGTTAATTGTTTTCTTGTAAATTTTTAACTTTTTTTTTTCTCTTTTTACTCCATTACTATCTTCCCTTTTGTTTTAGATGATCTTTTATAATGAGCTGTTATGAATCACTTATCTTTTCCTCTTGTGTGGAAATTTTAGATTTTTTCTTTATGTTACCATAGGGATTACATTTAACATACTAAATCTCTTACGGTTTAGTCTGAGTTGATTCCAACTTGACTTCAATAGCCTATGCCTGCACAGTACCTATAACCCTCTGTCCCTTCTTTTTTTGTTGATCTTGTAAGAAATTACATCTTTACACATTGTGTGTCTGGCATGAAAGATTTAAACTTATTTTTTATGCATCCGAATTTTAAGTATTCCAAGAAGTAAAAGACAGAGTTACAAATGAAACATGAAATAATACTGGCATTTATATCTACCCATATTGTTACCCACACTGGAGATATATATTTCTTCATCCAGCATCAAGACTGTCTGGTGTGCTTTCCTTTAAACATGGAGGATTCCCTTTAGCATTTCCTGTAAGGCAGGTCTAGTGGTAATGAACTCTTTCAGTTTTCGTTTGTCTGGAAATGTTTTAATTTCGCTTTAATTTATGAAGGACAACATTGCTCCATATATTATTCTCAGGTAACAGTTTTTTTTTTCTTTCAGCACTTAAATATGCCCACCTGATCTCCATGGTTTTGATTTAGAAAGTGGGTGTTAATTTTATTAAAGATTGCTTATATGTTACACATCACTTCTCTCTTGCTGTTTTTAAGATTTTTGTCTTTGTCTTTAGTCATTGGAGAGGTAATCATAATGCACTTCAGTGTAGATCTGTTTGGGTTCATCCTGCTTGGCATTTGTTGATTATCTTGGATTTGTATATTCATAATTTTCATCAGATTCAGGATGTTTTCTGCCATTATTTCCTCAAGGTTTTTTTTTCTGGCCTTTTATCTTTCTCTTCTCCATCTGGGACTCCAGTGATGTATATATTGATATGCTTGATGATGTCCCACAAGCTCCTCAGGCCCTGCTCATTATTTTATTTTTTTTTCATTCTTTTTTTCTTCCTGCTCCCTAGCCTGGACAATTTCTAGGGTATTGTCTCGAGTTCCCTGATCCTTTCTTCTGCCTCCTCCAATCTGTTCTTGAACCCCTCTATTGAATTTTTCACTTCAGATATTGTGATTTTGAGTTCCAGAATTTCCATTTGGTTCTTCTTTATAATTTATATCTCATTATTGAAATTCTGATTTTGTTCATATATTGTTTTCCTGGTTTCCTTTGGTTCTTTGTCTGTGTTTTCCTTTAGTTCATTGATCCCATTTATGAGAGCTGTTCTAAGATCTTTGATTAGTTCCAGAGACTATACTTCCTCCAGAATATTTTACTGTTGAATTCCTATTTCCTGTGACTGAGTCATACTTTCCTGACTCCTTGGAGTGTTTGCAATTTTTTGTTGAGAACTGAACATTCTGAGTATTATATTGTGGTCATTCTTGAAATCTAGTTCTCCTACTCTTCAGTCTGCCAGAGTAAGAACAAGAAGAAAAAAAAAGAAAGAAAGGAAAAGGGAAAGAAAATAATAGGAAGAAAAAGAGAGAGGGGGAAAAACAAGAAAAAATACTAACAGACAAAAAAAAGAAAAAAAAAAGTGTAATACCTCTCCCAGTTTCTCATTATGTGCCAGTAGGAAGCCAGAAGCAGCTGCTTTGAGGCCCAAACCTTATCCCTCAGGGATCCACCAGATCTCACCCCTCCCCCCCCCAAAAAAAATATAACAAAGAAAGAAAAAAGCAAAATAGGTGCACTGGCTTTTTAAGTCCCTGAACAAGCTGAAGATGGCATCTGGCCAGAAGATGCTGATTCTGAGAAACTTAGGCCAGCATCTGTGCTGGGCCTTCAGGGATCCACCAGACCAAACAACACAAGAAAGAGAAAGAAGAAACTCAATCATTGAAAAAAATGTACTGGATCTTTAAGTCCTGGTAGATGCTGGTGTGAGGCCAGAAGCCATTGCTGCAGAGAGGGCTGAAACCAAAGCCAGGGTCTATGCTCTGTTCCCAGGGATCTGCCAGACCAGGAAACTCCCACACACAGAAGAATAAAAAACAGTCAAAGAAGGTGTACTAGCTCTTTACATCCAGGTGGATGCTGGTGGGAAGCCCGAAGCACTGGTGCCCAGAGGGATAAAACTGAGGTCTGCTTCTGAGCTGGTCCCTCAGGGATCTCCTAAACTGACCTTAACCTTTGACCTGAGTTTTTAGAAGAGGAGGTTTCCTTTGCCAGCCCTGACCCCACTGAACCACTCGTGGAATGCAGGCTTAAATTGCCACTGTCTCAGCCATTGTCTCAGCCACTGCTGAGTAATGGGTGCTGGTCACTGGTTCATGCTTTCACTTACAAAAGCTGAACTCTAGGGGGCCTTTTGCTTCCTTTAGCATTTTGGTAGGGACGCTGTTCTAATGATACATTCTGGTTCCAGGGTTACCACCTAGTTAATCCCACTTTGTTTTTCCAGCTCTTTCATCTGTCTAGTGGAGGGTGCGATTTGTGTCTGCACTCTCCCCAATATTATTGAGAACTGATGTAAGTTGAAATAAAAGCTTGAATTTAGATTCAGAAGACTGTGGTATCTGATTCTATCACTAAGATGCTCTGCAGCTTTAAGAAAGTCTGCAATCTCTTGGAAATTCATCAATAAAATAAGAATAATTGTATTTAATTTACAGGATTTTTAAGATTGTAAGAAAAATTAAAGAAGATATGATTGTACTTAGGACAGTATTTGGTATCTTATAGTCATTCAGTAAGTACTTGGAAGAGAAATTGGCTTCATTCATTTATTCAAATAATATTTATTGAGGGATCTTGGGCCAAAATTTGATCTACACACTTGGGATAAATCAGTAATTAAAACAACAAAGCCTGTACACAACGAGCAAGTAAACAACTAAATTTTATTAGGTAGTGCTTAATGTTAATTAAAAAAAAAAAAGGTAGAAATCCAAGAGCAGTAGGGAGTGATCAAGTAAGTGTATGCTTTTTTAGTGGAGTCCTCTCTGATAGAGTGAGATTTTAGTAGAGATATCAGTGAAATGAGTCATAAGTATACGTTGAACCTGCTTGGTTGAGGAAAGGCAAAGGAACCAGGAATAAATAAAAAGAGGGTCTGGGATAAAAAAAGCAAGGAAGGCATGGAAGGAAATGATGTGAAAGAGATTGTGGGTGGGTGGGGTTGCTACAGATCATACAGAGTCTCATAGGTTGTGCTAAAGATTTGAATTTAACTTTAAATGAGATTTTAAGCAGTGAAATTATGGGATTTGGTTTACATTTCTAAAAGGAACATTCTTTCTGCTCTAGAATAACTTTAGAAGGGCGTGAATTAAAATTTAGGAGGCCAGTTAGGAGGCTGCTGTAATGATAAAGGTGAGGCATGATTGTGCCTTGGACCAGGGTATTAGAAGTGAAAGTGGTAAAGAGGGATCAACTTCGGACACATTTTTTTAAAAAAGAAGTCAAATATTTTTCTTATTTTTCTAGCTTTGAGGAATTCTAAGAATGGAGATTCATATACTGTTAAGACAAAGATATGGGCCAAACACATTTTGGAGGGAAAATCAAGAGTTTGGTCTTATACATATATTATGTATGACAGTATGCATATTAAATTTGACATGCTTTATGTAATCTGGTTGAGAGAACTGTTCTGGACTGAAGGTATATACTTGGGAGTTGTCAGCATATAGATAGATTTATTGCTCTAAGCAATGAGTATAGGGAGACCAGGGAGGAGCTCAGAATCCTGGAGCACTCTACCTCTGAGGATCTGAAGATGAGCGTGAAACAGAAGCTTAGATGAGTGGCTGTGAGATAGGGCCAGTGGGAGAAAGTGTTTCAGGGAGAAAATGTTTCATTGAAGAAAGTGTTTCAATATCCTGGAAATTAACTGTGTTAATAGGTCAAGTCAGGCGAAGACTGATAATTGAACAGTGCCTTTGGTAGCATGGAGGGCATTACTGAAGTTTCAGGAATACTTTTGTTGGAGTGATGGAATTGAATTCTTAGTTGGAGTAGGCTCAAGAGGGAATGTTGGCTTGGAGAAGGGACTTCTGGTTATGACTGCATGAAGAGGTTGGTGATCTTTCCGTAAGAACCAAGTATAAAACTGGGTAAAGTAGTAAAAAATGACCATTTCCTGGCATTAGAAATTGACCAAAGATGTGCACACGCACACACATAATTTTATATTTACTGATATGAATTTTATATTTACCATTTCCAGTGGTAAAGTGTGGATTCAGATTAGTTTCTGGTGTCATTTGCTTTCTGCCTCAAGGACTCACTTTAGTATAGGGCAGGTCTACCAGCAATGGATTCTCTCAGTTTTTGTTTACCTGGGAATGTTTGCACTTTGAACATGTCACTGCACTGCCATTTGTCCTCCACTGTCTCTGATGAGAAGTCAGCTCCAAATCTTATTGTTTTTCCCTTCTATGGAATACCTTACTGCTTTCAGGACCCATTCCTGACAAAGCTACCAGAGAAAGTGAGAACAGAAGACTATCTTCCTAACTAAAGTCAGTATTAAATACCAAGGTGAATCTGTAGTGACATTGCCATGAAAATTGGGAATAAACTGAGAATGGTTATCATCACTGTTATTTAAACATCAACCTGGAAATTCTATCTTTTACAATAAGACATAAGAATATAAATATTGGAAAAGAAGAAAAAGATAATTTTGCAGATGAAACATTTTTGCATCAAAACAATCAACTAAAAACAAAAAAATTTATGAGAGTGAACAAAGTGATTAATATATAAAGATCAAATGCATTACCAAAGGTCAGGAATGACTAGAAAACATAACAAAAAATGAAAGAGATACACTTCATTGTAGCAACAGGACATAGAACAACTTGTCTGGGTCTCATTCCCCTCCCCACCCCTGTTTTAGAGGGCGCTGTGGGCAGGGTATGTATTCTGGGCATCCTCTAGGGGGCAGTGCAACACAGAGACATTGTAAAGGTATGCAACTCTTTACGGTTTTGCAATGTATATTGAGAATCATTAAAATATTTATCACACTAATTTTACCTCTGTGAGAAGGTTTTAAATGCCCGAAAGCAAAATAGGAAACAATCAAAATAGGCAACAGTAGTGGAATAATTAAGCAAATATGGTACATCCTTAGGATGAAATGTGATCTGATTATTAAACATGATGCTTATAAAGGCACTTAGTAAAGTGAATAAACATGCTTTAACTTTTTGTTGCAGTTATTATTAGAACTATATAAAATATTATTGGGAAAGTACAAAAGAAAAAAAAACACCTCAGATTACTAATAGATATTATTTTAGCATGCTAGCATGATTAGTGATTTTCTTCTAATTTATTTTCTGAAATTTCTGTAATTACTTTTATTTAAAAAGTGAAACATACATGTGTTTTATTTGCTTACTGAAATTCATGTTTTAAAAATAATGGATGAAGGGACTGGGTGTGGCTCCATGGTTGAGTGCCTGCTTTCTATGTATCAGATCTGGAATTCAATCTCTAGTGCCTCCTAAAAAAAAAGGATGAAAAAAAGAGTCCTGGAAATGCAAGCTTTTTTTTTTTTTTTTTAAGATTTATTTTATTTACTTATTTCTCCCCACCTCCTCATTGTTTGCATTTGCCATGTCTGTTTGTTGTGTGCGCGTCCTTTTTTTAGGAGGCACTGGGGACTGAAACTGGGACCTCCCATGTAGGAAGGAGGTGCCTAATCACTTGAGCCATCTCTGCTCCCTGCTTTTTCTGTCTCCCATTATGTTTTCCTCCACGTGTCTCTTGTTGCATCATATTGTTGCATCAGCTCTCTGCGCCAGCACATCGCATCACCTTGCTGTCTTGCTCATCACATCAGCTCGCTGTCTTGCTTGTCTTCTTTAGGAGCCACCAGGAACTGAACCCAGACCTCCCATGTGGTAGGTGGAGCTCAATCACTTGAGCCACATCTGCTTACTGGAATGTAAGCTTTTTACTTTACTGTTCCTTATAGCCTGCTGATAGCTACCACCTTAAAATTTGGGGTTTGTGTTTGTTATTTCATTCTTTTTATGTGTGCATGTGGCATTTGAAAACATCTATTCATTATGGTTTACACAAGTAGTTGAGTAAAAAGATTTAGTTGTGAATAAGTTCACCAGAACTTAGTGTGTGAGAAATAAAATTTCCCTTCATCTTATACATCATTTTGCCTCAGAGGTTAACCCATTGTGTGTGTCACTCCAAACAGTTCTATGAATTTACATAATCTATACAAGTGCATATTTAAAAAAAAAAATTGATCTCATTCTGCACCTGGAATTTTTTTCACTATTAATAATAAAATATTTCTTGGATAGCATTCTCTCATCACTGACAGCTCAATCTCATTCCTCCAACTGCTAGATACTGGAAAAAGCAAACTTTAACTAGATCCTGGTTGATGAATTGCTGGCAAAGTAATTCAGTTCTTCTCACCACTAGTGATTATTGTTGTAGACTTGATGTTTTTTTTCTTGAGTTTCTATAAGTTTTTTCATCAAATATTAGGTTTCCTCTCTTGTGTTATTGATAGAATATGCCCTCTATTAGAGTGGTGAACAAAATAGGCTAAATCCCTGCCCATGCAGGGCTGGTCATCAGGCAATGAAGCTTACTCTCCATTGGACTGTCCAATAGACTTATGGTCTGCTGCCATTCAGTAGAGCTTAGAGATTAGAAATCGCTGTTGATCCAATTCTTGCCCTTTAGGGCAAGCACTCAGAACTTGCTTTTCACAATGGAATTCCAGTTTTTTCCCAGGATGGGTCTGGGTGAGTTTTGTGTTTTTTGTTTCAATTCAACTTTCTTGACACTTAGTGGAAACTTTCAGTTTTCATTTCTTTCGACTGAGAAAATATGCTTTTATTATTATTTTTCCTATTGTTCTTCCCTACTACTCACTCCTTCTCTCCCCACCCCCCCTTTTCTCCATCAGATGTCTATAGCACCACACACCTTGTCCTCCATGCTTTTAACTTTCCTCGAATTTTTAAAAAACTCTGTCTTTTTGGTCTATATTTTAGGAGATTTCTTTTGCTTTACCACTAATTTGATCTTCAGCCATGTTAATTCTAGTATTCAACTCTTTGTTGAAATTTTTATTTTGGTGACAATATTTGAAGGATTGCAGAACACTTTCTTGTTCTTGCATAGTTCTGTTTTTCTTTTATGATATGATGTTCTCTGAAATCTCTTAGAATATGCTAATTAGAACATATTAATTTTTTTCTTCGCTATTTGGGTTATTTTTGTTTCTTCCAAGTTTATTTATTTCACTTGTTATTTTTGGCCTTTGGCTTTTGGGTTTCCTCAACTGTCAGTTATACTTGGTTGACCATATCTTTATGGCAGTTTTGTTCATGTATGTTTTTGACTGTGCATGGTTTTCTTAATGTGTATATTCAATTCCAATCTCCTGTCTAACTTCCAGGAATGCTTCATAATTTCTGGTTCATTGATAATATTCTTTCTTGTTATCCATCATGGCTATGGATTGTTTGAATTTTAAATATCCTTTTAATCATTTTACAAGATTTTTGAAGAACGTGAAGTAAATATCTGTGATGCAACATTTATATTTACACACATTTTTAGTGATTTTGCTTTTACTATGAGGAACAGATTTCTGAACGAGTAGAATGCCTGGCTATTGATATATTTCTGTAGCAATTTTTAATAATTTGAAAAGTAATGTGTCCCTGAATGTTTCCATGACACATTCGGTGTCAAAATATTGCAGTTTTGGATTATTATTGCACTCTCCAAGGATCATGCAAGTAAACATTGTCACCATGAAATACTGAGAATAGGACAGAATTTATCAGCTTGCTTTTTTGTTACCCTTAAGATTAATTTTTTAAAGACATTTTCATGAAAAAGATATGCTGGCTTCACAAAAGATAGTATTTCAACATTGATCTTTCAACACTCTCATCTACTTTCTTATTTATATTTTAATATTTACCATATGGAACAGAGAACACCATGTCAAACTCAACCTTTAAAGTGAGCACAGAGTTCAGATAAGAAAAGGAGAAAGGCACAACTCTGACATAGCAATACTTAGTGATGTAATTTTTTTAGTTTACGTAAAATGAAGTTGGAAGTACATGTAATCAGAACACTATAAACTTCTAATTTGAAGGCAGCTTTGCTGGGCTACAGACACTGCACATTATTCATTCACAGGCTTTACTTTTAGGTTAAACCCTGAGCAGAAAATAATGACTCTTTTTGGGTAATTCTATGAAGAAATGTTCTTCAATTGAGTTTATAACTGTGAAATTAAAGTTTATGAATTGCAGAAGGGAAGGGGAAAAACATAGATGTTTTTGCCTAGAGATCATATTTGACTATGTCAAATTACATAAAAAGGTAATACATTAAAAAACAATATAGCAGCACAGTATTGAGTTCTCATGCCAGAAATGCATCATGTCCACTATCAGTGGATTAATCAGGTCCTACTCAACTTTTTTGCCAGAGGAGGAAGTTGTCTGAATAGCAGAATTGAGGGATATTTCGAAACCTTGTTTAATGGCTGCCCTCTTCCAACTGGCTTGAAAGTGTTCCTATTAGAGTCATAATCAAGCACCAGATGATCAGTCAAATTCAACATTTGTCTCCTGGAAAGAGCAGGAAAATATTGGTTTGAGAGTAAGATGCAAGACAATGCTCTTTTCCTCTAACTATTGGCATACAGCACTGATTCATTTGAATGATTATATAGTTGCCTCCTCTGCCACCTTGGGAGGCACTGAAAGAGTCTATAAAAGTGACACAAAGAGCAGATAAATTTCATTAGTCACCCAATTAGAGTGGATCATTTAGTAACAAGCCTTGGTAGCCAGAGGGAGCCAAGCACTGCTGTGCCAGATGCATTCACACTTGCAAGGACGCTCAGTGGGATTCCTGTCATGGCAGAAAGGCCACCACCATATTTAGCCTTGCTCATTTTCACATTTCCTCTCATTGTTCCTGGTTCTTATTCCATGGATAGTACTTTCCATTGAAATTTAAAGATACTTTGCAAATCACTGCTGAGCTTTGATCTTCTTAATTGCTATGTGATGATCGTTTGCTTTATTGAAGAATAATTTTCACAAAATAAAATCAGCATTTTATAGACACAAATTTGACAAATTTATACAATCATGGAAGCAACTTCATGATTACAGAATTTTTACACCACTCCCCAA
>JAQZBX010010232.1:0-38512 GCA_029593785.1 Cabassous unicinctus | reverse complement strand
CCCGGGCCTCCCTCTATTCCCAGGTAAAAGGGCCAAGAGAAGTCGCCCACAGTGGTGCCCTGCACACGGTAGACAAAGCCTACCTCCCTGTTCTTCTGCCAAGTGGCTCTAACTCTGCACTCAGATGGCAAAGAGCAAATCCAGGGATCCCTCCACTATTCAAAGATGAGCTTTCCAAGCCCTCTTTAGGATGAACAAATTTAGGAAGGCAATTCAGCTCTAAGAACTCTGAGGGCAAAGACACTGTGCCTCTTTGCATCTCCCACAGTATCTGGCAGAACAGACCTCTTTGACACCCTCTGTTCCGCTCACCCCATTAGATGCCTGCTATTGGAGCTCTGTAAATGCAACCAGGCGTCTCACGGAACTAGCGCCACTGCAATGTTTGCATTCTCTGGTAATGCTCAGGAGTGAGACAGAACTCGCAACATGGAGAGCTAACTACCTAAGATAGCTAAGATGGGTTACCTAAGCTAAGATGGATACCTAAGATGGGTTAAAAATGGAATGAATATGCAAAGGATTTTTTTTCTTTTAAAAAGCTACTTCAGGGTCAAGCTTAGACAAGGAAGCATCTTATGAGCCATTTACCTTGCTGTCTGTCAGGATAATTTCTGTGATACTTCCAATCACAGTGATGAAGTCAAAGATATTCCAGGTGTCTCGGAAATAGTTCTGCCAAGTGAATTCAGCCATGAGAACACCAGAAAAGAGGGGAAAAGGAAGAAAAAAAAGGAAAAAAAAAGACCTCTTTCATTATGTAACTTTGTCAGTTGGAATTAAAACTTGTCAATTCATGCACCAGTTCATTCTAACTTTGGCTTCAGTTTCCTATTTCTAACCTGAAATGCTGTTTCTCTTTCACTAATTTGGGACGTTCTCATGTGGAAAGCAGTTCCATAACTACTTGAAAGCCTTGTTTTTTAAGATGTCACTAAAAAGCTCATGTTAAGAAAGAGATCTGTGGCCACAAACGTAAAACCCGAAAAGCAAAGATCATCATAGTCACCTACAAGACAATAAAATTACTTTCAATATTACTCCAAGATTTTCTACAACTACAACTTTTAAGTTATCTGTATAGTATCATGTGACCCTAGAAAACACAGTCCTGACTTTCAACTATCAACAAAAGTCACAGAGATCGTAAGTGACTAAAGGTTACAGATGTTCCAAAAATCTCCTTCTAAATCCACTGAAACTTTTCAAATCAACTGCTGATTGGCAACAGGGTGAACAGATGGCATCTTTTCCCTCCCGCTCTGCTCTGTTACATCTTGCACAGAGGTATAACTAAGTAAAATACAAGGAAGCAGTGATAAAACGAGTGGGCTGAAGGAGATGCCGGAGAAATAAAGGGCCTGGAAAGTCCACCCACCAGATCACACTTTGCTCAATAGGACAGAGGGCTATGCTCGCATCTCCTGGGCTCCCGTGAACACAGACCTTGGACTATATTCCTTAAAAGAAATGGAACACGGGTCTCCAAAAAGTCACCCACTTACTCTTGGGTAGCACCCCTCTTCAGAGCCTCTCAGAATGTGCAAAAGTGTATCCCCTCCTATGCTCACAGGGTCATTACAGGAGGAGAACCAGCATTACCCAGTCCCTACCATATATTCTAGACACTGGCCTGCCCCTTGGCATTGTTTTGACTCATTGACTCCTCCCACAGATGCTATAGGTAGGCAGTGATAAATGCACTATATTCACACTTTGGTAGGGTTAGCTGGGGGAAAGGGAAGACATGTGCAATAGAGACAGAAAAGGAATATGGAGAGAAAGAAGTTACATTTAACAAGTACATCCTCAAGACTGGACTCATGTATGTTACCTAACTAGACACATAAAACCACCATATAACGTGGCTTTTCTTATCCTGATTTTATGTATGAGAAAACTGAGGCATGGAGAGGTCTGTATGATTCCAAAGCTACATACATCTCTGGGGCATGTAGAGAAACTGAAGGACACAGCCTCATGAACTCACTTTCCATTTGGATACCTCGTCAATCACTGGTGGAGCCAAGTTGAGTGTCTGAGTTTCCCTATTCTCAAGGCTCTCCTATTGCCCAGCCTGGGGTGGGCTTCCTAGTTCTTGGCTAGGTCCCGATGTTGGAGAGAGAACACGGGTCTAGATCTCAGAGGACCAGAAGCCCTGGATTCCAGTTGAGGATGTTTTACAACACAGAATGGTATAGAAAGCATAGTACAATACTGAATAATAGATTACGGTGGGGAAAGTATGGCTTTTGAAGGCACACAGAGCTGGATCTGAATCCTGGCTCTGCCTTTTACTATCATCGTTGGGCAAATTATGCCAACTTTCTGAGCCCCAGTTCACCCATAAAAGAAAATAATAATGCCTATCTAATAGAGTTATTATGAAGACAAAATGAATAATATATAAAGTTTGCAACTTAACAGGCAACCAATGTATATTCTCTCCTTTCTTTTTTCTTCGCCCTTCCCTTTTCACTCCATTCTGCTTTCCAATTCCACTATCTTTTATTGTGCAATTTAAAAAGCTATATAATTTTTCTGAACTTCAATGTCCCCACTTAAAATAATAATAATAATGATAATAATGATAATGATGACACCTGCTGTGCCTACTTCATGGAGTCATTGAGAAGATCTGACAAAAAAGAATATATAGGGGCATTCTGAAAACCTACAGTGGTATGCCAATGTAAAGACTTATTTGGGACTAGCGGTGTCTTGTATAGTGTGAAAATGCTTCTAGACCTGAATGAAAATATGGGGGTAAGGGTGGGAAGGAAGCAGGCTTTGGGCCAAATCATCTAGTTAAGCCTGTAAGTATGTATTCAGCATTCACCACAATTAGACACATAATTGGGGACTTAAGTTCTAATCAAGACGCATAGAAAAACTTGCCCTGTTGTGGTGCCGGCTTCTCCTTCTCTTTCAGTTCACCCTGCTCAGGGCTAGACTGTATTATGAAAGCACCTTTGTTGGTGGTGGTTTCTTTGTACTTTTTTATTTTCCCAAGTCTCAAAACACTCAAAAGGGAGTCAAGCAAGCAACAATGCAGCCACCTGCCCGAAGTGGGACAACTCTCCAACCCAAACGGTCCAATTAATGACTTTTAAAAGAACCATTAGGAGACCAAAAGCAATCCCCACAGTCACCATTCACAATTACCAAATCCAACCCAGAATCCCTGTGAAAGCTGCTACCAGACAAACACTTATTCAGACAATAAGCCAAGTTTTTTTTCTTGTGGGGAAAGCCATATATACATATAATTTGAAATTGCAGCTCACACCCTAAAAAAGTGTGAAACAGCTGTCAAGTGGGTTTATCTGTACCACTGATTGCACTGAACATGCTGAAGCAAGTGGTGGAGGTGTCAGGGGGATTGTTTTGTTTAAGGGACACCGAAGCAAAGGGCTAGGCTTTCCGAACACTGTTAAGAGCAGATGCAAGGAATAGCCCATTATAATTAGGAGTTGAGAAGTAAAAGAAGGGCTCATGCCAGAAAAATTTATCCCCAGCCCTCCAAAATCCAATTCCAGAATATCATCACACACACATATACACATCCTAAAGGCCATTAGTCTTTGTAATCTTAAGTAATAACATTTCTTTTCATTTGCAGAGATTAGCCTCCATGTAACTAAGAGAAGGAGGACTACAGGTAAAATCTATTTCCTGTCATGTTTGGGGCTAAGAGAGACAGATATTTCCCCATTTGAGTTATAAGATTCTTATATGTGTTGCCAGTAAGCAAACACTCAAGGTTTCTTAGTGCAATTCTTGTTTTCCACCTTATCTTCACATAAATCGCAGCTCTAGTAAAACCTAGTCACCCCTGACAGCTGACAGAATTCGAGAGGACCAGGGCTGATGGCGAGATGAGCTCGAGCTGGGGGTTTGGCTTCCTTTGCCCTTCCCCCTAACACCCTCATACATCATCTTGTCTCTACAGCAGTTTACTGAGCAGTCAATTAGGTGGGCAGGTGTGTGAATCGTTTCTGAAATAGCAATAACCACCCCCTTCCCACAAAGGCTGGGAATGCACCCAACGGAAGGGAAGGCAGGCCCAGTGTGAGGAGAGTCAGTGACATACCAAGAAGCCAAAAGCGATGATCTTTAGGACACATTCCAGGGAAAACACCATGGTGAAGGCGATATTCAGGTACTTGAGAGCCAGTTCATAGGTACAGGGAGCAGAGTAGTACTGCCAGGAAGAGGAAGGGGAGAGGAGGAGATGAAAGCCCCTGGGTGAGAAGCACCGTACAAGTCCCCGAGGCTGGCCATCAGTCGTCCCTGACCCTAGGAGATCCTCATGAGTGGTGCAGGAGGACAGGTGAATGCTGTGTGCTGGAGAGGGCAACTTCATATCCTATGTAGCACCACAAAATAAAACCTAGAAAAACACATTCCCACGCCCCACCCATACATATTAGCAAAACAGCCAGTCCTCCTAAAGACATGGAGGCGAGCAGGGTAGAGACATTTTCTACTCAGTCGTTCAGTAGGGTCAGACGTGCTAAATAGGATCAAACCTCTCAATGTTCCAACACTCCTTTAGAATCAGACCGCGCTCCATGTGCCCTGACATTCTCTACCCTTGTCTGAAGCTGAGTCCCATCACCACCTAGGTTTTCAGAAGCTACGGGACTGCTACTGTATTTTTCACTGTATTTTCACTCACTGGACCCTAAGAGACCCAGAGCTGGGCTGTTGAATACGATCAAAAAGAGATTCCATGGTGGAAAACTAGGTAAGGAGGCACAGATGGGTGAAATGAAGTGCATTTCCGGCGTCTCAGGGGCACACCCAGCTGCTCTCTGAGGAAGCAGTCAGCCTGCCCCGCCCTCCCCGTCACCATCCGCTCACCTTCATCATGAGCACGACAGTGTTCAAGGCGATCATGGCCATGATGGTGTACTCAAAGGATGGGGACACCACGAAGTGCCAGACGCGGTACTGGAAGGTGTGCCTGTTCTGCGGCATGTAGCGCGTGAGCGGTTTGGCACTGATGGCGAAGTCAATGCATGCCCTCTGCAGGAAAGTGATGGTTATGAGTCCAAGCTCAAATTCCCCAAACCTTGCACACTGGTGTGCTCTCCATTAGACGGTTAGAAGAGGATGGCGTGTGAAAAAAATGGAAAGGCTTGGACAATCAGAGATTATCTTGACAAAACTCTAGGTGTATTGTCACCTTAAATGAACACACAGAACTGGGGTGGGATGAGGGCTTTCTGTCACATGCGGCAAAGGCTTAATGGTTATTAATATTTTTTTACACAGCATATGCCTGAGATGTTAGGCAGAAAATTGTCCATAATGCTCTCAGTCAGAAGTAAAAATCTACATCCTTACCTATGCCCATAACACTTTATTTGCATTTTTCTTATGATCTCTAACAATTATTGGCTCAGTACAATTCTGGAAAAAAAAAAAATTCTCAAAATCTTCCAGTGCCAGAACTATGCTTATTGCTGGAAAAGCAGCTATAAGTAAGACATTCCCTGTGCTTAAAGCAAATACATGCTACTGGGGGACTCAGCCAGGTAAGCAGTGTCTTAATGTCTTCATTCTGGCACTCACCTTTGACTCCCACTCTACACAATAGGCTGCTTAAAGGTAGGACTGTATCTTAAACACTTTATGTACCTTCCAGCCTTCCAGCTCTCCGCACCTTACACTTGGGCCTTAGATAGAGTAGGTACTCAAATATGTTTATTTAATGACCGAATAAATAATTTTCCCATCCTCTCTCTCTCACTCAATAAAGCCAAGAAAAGTCAGTCTTGCTTCCTAACTCTGCTGGTCTGAGAGTCCTGTGGGGAACCCTTGCTGTCCCACACTCCAGATCACCTCTTGTTACCTCGTTCTTCTCCAGGCTGCATTCCTCCATCATCTTGTCTCCTTGCTCCTGGAAGGTGATGATGATGAGGGCCACAAAGATATTGACAAAAAAGAAAGGGAAGACCACGAAGTAGACCACGTAAAAGATGGACATCTCCATGCGGTTGCTGCGGCTTGGGCCTCGGTCTTCCTCTGTCACATCTACAGAATGCTGCAGGACTCTGTGGGGACAGAAGGAAGAGGCACGGATGTGCATGGCAGTCTTGGCAACTGCTGTGACTCAAGGCTTCACTCGGAGACATGCCTCCTATTATATTTTTTTCATCTGATGATCCTGAGTTATCCTCCATTAACTCTGGGTATTCATAACCAAGTTGGTGAAGACTTAGTTGGCACCCAAGCCAGTGCTCTTTCTAGCCCCTGTTCCATCATGCTCCAACTCCTAAGCAGTTGGAGTGACATTATTTTATAGTTGAGGCTGTCACATCTAATACCAATAGGCTCCTGGTAATCCTGGCATTTTGCTGTCAACTACAGTATGCTGCCACCAGAAAGTGGTCTTAGTAATTGCGAAGTCTCTGAAAAAATTAGCCTTCAGCTATGAGCAGCATAGAAAACTGCATTCTGTTATCTTATTCATAAGAGGTGTGATCACAGGAAGTATCTCTGAGTTTCCCCAGCTCATCCTAAAACCTCAATCATCAGGTTTTCAATGCAGGACCAACCTAGAGGATTAATCTGTCTAAAATGGCCTGCAGGAACTTACCTCCTCTTGTTCTCCCCTAAGGAGTGGAGAGCTGTTCACAACGCATCTATTCTCTAGAAGTCAGATGGCTCCACTCCACTCCTCAATTATGGGCTAAAACATCAAGAGTTTCAAATATTTCCCCGACTTTGTCTTCTCCCTCTCAATTTCTGCCTTAAAGATTTTCATTCTTCCTCTCTTCTGCCTTTCTCACCCACTCACAACCACTTACTTCTCCTGCTACAATAGCAAAGGGTTAGCTTTGTTCAGCTTGAATCAGCTTCTTAAGGCAACCACATGGCCCTATCCCAGCTCACACACAAGCATGCCAACTCGACCCCATCACTCACTGAGGCCATCCTTCCCCTGTGGAGACGGTGAAGAGGGTCAGCAGGGCCCAGATAATGTTGTCGTAGTGGAATTCGTGGCGCTTCCATTCCCGGCCCTTCACCTCCATCTTGTTTTTCTCATGATCTACATAGTTGCCTCTAAAACCAGAGTAGAAATAAAACAGGGCCTCTTCACTATAGCTCATGGGAGAGAAAAGAAAATCTGTGGACTCCAATTCTGTGAGGTAATAATGCCAAGAAGAAGGAATTTTATTAAACACACGGTATTATCTTGGATTAAAAATGGGATTTGGCACCCAACAGACATAGCACCAAATCCTAATCCTTTCTCTACTCAGCTGTGCAACCTTGAGCAACTTAAACTTTCTGAGCCTCAGTTTTCCCATGTGAAATATTTAAATAAAACCAATCTTACAAGGTAATTATAAGGATTTAAAATGATAATCTGAAAGAAAAATGCCTTGTACTGTGTCTGGCACAAAAGAGGTGCTCAATGAAAGTTAACAGATTTCCTACTTTCTCTTTTTCCTAAAATAGGATTGGAGATAGGTAAGACAGAGAGAGGAAGAGGAGGTACATGGAGGGTCGAGTAGGCCTCACCAGGTCCCACTTTACAGAAAGTGAGTGGGACATGCTGGCAGCACTCACATGCACTCCTTCTCTGTGTCCTTGGAACTGTCCGTGCAATAGAAGAACTTTCCTTTGAAGAGCTGAACTGCAATGACGGCGAAGATGAACATGAAGAGCTTGTAGACGATGAGTATGTTGAAGACGTTCTTTAAGGAGGTTACCACGCAGTCAAAGACGGCCTGCGGAGAGAAGCCAAGAGTCTTGGTGAGGGGGCCCCTGTGACGGGCCTGTGTGTTTGCCTAGAGCTGGGGTGGGGCCACACCAGTGCCACCCAGCCTGATGGAGAAGGTGGCCCAGGAGGTATCACCCCCTAAGAGGCGACACTCATAGGATTGAGAGCCCGCTTCCAAGATGGTCATGACTGCAAGCCCCCCCCACCTGGGAAGGGAAACAAACATGCCCCCCCCACCTGGGAAGGGAAACAAACATGCTCTCAACCTGAAAATAAAACCAAACAGTAGAGACTACATGGCATCAGGCAACTGAGGGGGTCCTTTGTGGGACCTGGAGAGGGTGCTCCACTTAGTGTGAAACACAGAAGTTTAGAGCTGAAAGGGAGCTTGCTTGGAGATCATTTATACCCATTTGCTTCATTTTACAAGTGAGGAAAGAGAAGTTCAGGGACATTAAATAGCTTGTCCCTGACCTTACAACTATTTGGTAACATTCTTAGATTTGCATTCTGAAAATATATTGTGTTTTTCCTTCGCTTTCTAGAAGGATAAGGGAGTAAGTGAACTATCATTTTTAATGATATTTTATAATAAGTTCGTACACTGGCTCCAATTAAGTTAAGCACTTAACTATTAGGGATGAAGATTTAACAGAGGTGGTGTGGGAAGTGACTGATATCCCCCCTCTCTTGGAAAGGGGAGGACAGGATGGACAGAATCAGGAACTTCAGTTAAAAAGTGATGGATCTCTGGAGACCTTCATCCCAGGCCCTAAGCTGTGAAGAGTTACATGGGAATTTGACACATTTCAAGCCCTTTTTAGGTTATTTTCTAGGTTTTTAGGTTTAGCTTGCTGGAGAGTCCAGCCGCACGGTAGTGCCACATTTGTGACTTGCTTCTCCACAGTGCCGGGTGAAGCATCACTGGTTTAATTAGTTCAACACTGCGGGGAATGAGAGTGACACGCAGCCTTGTGGAATCATCAGAGCCACCTACGTTTCCCTCGGGTTATTGAGCTGCAGAGAGAGGAACCAGCACTTTCTCATTTAACAGAATTAACCAAGGTTGGGGTGTCCTCCTCCCGCCTGTTCACTAATCTCATCAAGCTGTCTGCAAGCTCCTCGGGACTCAAACACAGCTCAGAGGAGATGATACAACTGGAGCCTGGGCTGCTGCAAACAACAATGGTTAGGGCCCCAGCATCCTGCCCAGATTCTGTTGAGGGACCAGCAGAAAGGAATGAGTATTTATGACACTGACCCACACCAAGCCCTGTTACCTGGTGGGGAGGATTATAAGGAACAGCCCTGTGTAAGAGACTGCTGGAGGCTATGGCAAGGTCACAGGGGCCACTCCTCAGAAGCATAAATGTTTCTCCCCTGCATGGAGTCTCCGGGTGGGCCATGGCCATAGGCTCGAAGAGGAAGTCATGTCTCAGCCAGCTCAGGGCCATTCAGAAGTGAGTCTCCTGCAGTGCCCAGCCTTTGAGGATCCTTGTTCATTCACCTTCCTCTCTGCAGAGCCAAAGGGCTAAAGAGGAAGCAATGCTCCCAGATCAATGTAGGATGGGTTGGTGGTTGGGGGACATCAGCAATTATGGGAAACTGGGATTGATTGGGAAGTAGGGGAGAGTGCAGTTAGTAAGATCCCTCCCCCAGCTTTGTCCTCTGAGGCAGGTTTGGGAGATCAGGCCCAGGCATGCCAGAGGCATTGCTGGGTTTTCTTATAGGGACCACTCATGTCAGCTCATTTTATGCATACCACAAATGTGAGTTACAAGGTGATCTCTATTTTCCAGCTCAAAGAAAGTAACATAATAAGTAAACAGCCTGGGTCACATAGCTCCTAAGTCCCAGAGTGGAGCCTGGCACTCAAGTGAGTTCTTTTCATGTTGATGGGGTTTCTAAAACTGTACTACACTAAAAGTCACCTGGGGAGCCTGTTAAAAAGGCTGAGTCTCTTGAGCTGGGGTAGGCCCAGGGATCAGCATTTTAAGAAGCAACCCAGGTCCCCAAAGAATTGAAAGCAGGGACTCAGATACTTATACACTGGTGTTCACAGTGGCATTATTCTCAATGACCGAAAGGTAGAACCAACTCATATCCATCCATATATGAACGGATAAACAAAATATGGTATATATATACAATGGAATGTTGGCTTCAAAAATAATTAAGTTTTGACACACGCAACAACATGGATGAAGCTTGAAGACATTATTGTAGGTAAAATACGCCAAACACAGAAAGACAGATATTGTATGATTTTACTTATATGCAATAGCTATAATGTAGAGACAGGAAGTAGGATAGAGGTTACCAGGGGCTGGGGGAAGAGGAAATGGGGAGTTAATGCTTAATGGGTATAGCATTTCTGTTGGGTGTGAAGAAAAGTTTTGGTAATTGATGGTGGTGATGGTGGCACAACACTGTAAATGTAATGACAGTGAGTCGTACACTTAAAATAGTTAAAATGGCAAGTTTTATGGTATATAGAGAAAAAATAAGAATTTAAAAAAAAAGTATCCCAGCTGATACTGATGCAGAGGCTGGGACCCACACCTCGCGAAGCACTGCACATTCCACGTGACTTTGCAGGTGGGTGATTCAATCTGCTTCCTGGGAAGCATCCTGGCGTGGCACCCGAAGATGTGGCTTGGGCCTGGGACTGAGGCTCGCTCGGCCAGCTGTGTGGCCTGGGCAGTGGCAGAAGGGGACTGTGGGCCGGCAGACCTGGCCCTCTCCCTGGCACTGGCTGGCTCTCAGGCACAGGAATTCAGGGTGGAAGAATTTTTCCCCCATGGAGCCCCAGCTTCCATGAACAGCAGCAAGGCCACATGTGCATGTGGGGAGGAGGGGGGGCAGGTTCAACATGTTAGCAAACGGGTCTTAAATGCTAGAGCACCCCACACCTGACAGGCAGGAAGGCCATGGAGGGTGAAGCCCACTGGGGCTGAGCAGGAGATCACTGGACAGAGACACCTATTAAAGCTCAGGGCCTGGCCCCCTAATGAACTCAATTCCTTTCCCCATTTCTTCTCTGCTTCTGCTAAAAATGGACTCTGTTTTCGAGCAAGTTGATGAGAAAAGGAAATGTCCCAGGCTACCTGGCTGACCTGGTATGCAGACTACAGTGCATACAGAAGGCTCCTCCTGTTGCAGTTTTGGTGTTCGGGGCCCACCTTAAGCATGCAGGAGGTCCCAGGGCAAAGCTGCACAGGGCTCTTCCCGTATGGCATGTCACAACAAGGGGGTCAAATACTATCCGGCCCAGGTCTAGGAGGCAAAAGCCCCATACAGATTTCTTGGGCTGTTGGTTATTTTCCTCTGAAACTAAGACCTTAGCCCAGGCAGACAAAAAGAACCTCAATCTCCACGTGAGTAAAAGGAAAATTCCCAGACTGAATTCTCAAAAGCAGGCCAGCCATGGTTAGGGAGGAGATGGGAAACTCTGCAAACATTACCTTGAGCTTGGGCAAGCGCTTGATGGTTTTCAAAGGCCTTAGAACTCGGAGCACCCGCAGAGACTTGATGGTCTTGATGTCCCGTCCCTTGTTGGTCCTGCAGGGGGAAGCGCCCAGGAACCATTAGCACATGGGGGAGAAATAAGCTGTAGTCCCATGACTGCATTCATGCCAAGAAGGGCAGAGATGCCATCAATGAGTCAGAAATGGGGGAGAATAGATTGCTTCTTCAGGGAGACGCCATATAAAAATGCTTCGGGAAAAGTCCCTCCCTGGCCTGCACCCAGACATATATACACCCATGTGCACACCCACAGAGGTGTGCTCATGCACACACAGGGATGTGTGCACACCCTAGAGGCATCCCTGCATGTACATGCTAATGAACATTTTCTCTCCCTAACAGCCAGTCTAATGCTGCTCCTTACTGCACTGGCAAATTCTTGGGAACATGGCTGGTAACTGCTTTGGGTCTAGTGTTTTCCCAGCAGCAGGCTCTCAAATGGTGTATGCTGAATAGGACCCCACGGTTCAAAGCACTTCCTTTGTCACCTCTGTCACTAGTGCAGGGGAGAGAGCAAGGTGAGGAAGGGCAGTGGGAAAGAGGATCCCCCGCTGAGCTGTTCTAGAGAAAGTGGGTCAGGCAGGCTTCTTGCCAGGGCCTGGGCTCACCCCAATTACCCCCGTGTGGCTGGGTCTCCCTCTCTCAAACTGTCTCTGCACTTAGCACCGGCTGTGGAGAGCCACCCAGCTGGAGAAGGCTCCAGCTGCAGTCCCTGCCCACCTTTACACTTGCCCTGTGGCTAATGTCCCTTCGTATTCAGCCTCTTGGAAGTATTTGCTCCTAAACAGAGAAAATGTATTTTTCTTTTTATTTTCAGGAACAAAATGACTAAATAAGCTGGCATTTCTCCTTCCACCCTGCTCATCTCCTGAGATCTCTGCCTTTAAGTCAAACAATTACAACTTGTAAAACATGCAGATGGAAATTGAGTCCCTGAATGGTGAACTCAAGCTCTGGTTCTTTTGGCATGTTGGTCCAAATTACCGTGACATCAACTATGGGAGGAAGTGGGAACCAGAGCATCAGGTGAGAACTACGAGGTCTTCTGCCAGCTCTTTACGCTTCCCTTCCTGCCACACTCATCCCCCGACAGGGAGAGACAAGCCCATCTATTCCTTCAAGAAGGCCAGGTAGGGAGGCATTTAAGGTAACCCAAGGAACGCTGACTTGCACAATGTTAATTTTAAGTCTCTCTTAATGATTATAGGCCATGACCTACAAGTCACTTTTATTCAACCCTGGATCTGAACATAGCCAATTCCCAAATATCAAAATGGTCTTTTGCACCCAGGGATTTTAGTATATTTTATGAGCTCTTTTATTGTATTAGGTTCAACTAGCTACCTATCTAAAGGAGGCAATACATAAACCAAACATATCCAAAACAGTAAGAATGACCACTTTCCCAGGAAGGCTTGTTGGCTCCTCAGTTTTGGTCTCTTGGATATGAGTGAAAACTCACCACTCATTATCAACTCACTGCTCCTTTTTCAATGAGCCAGCTCCTCCCCTTCCAACCACACATGCTCCCTTCTCCAACCCTCCGCCCCCCATGTTTTTTACTCTAAAAAAATGGAAGATATTTACCCCAAAGCGTTCCTATGAAGGATCCAATCAGAAAGCAGTCAAGAAAAGGGTGGAGAGAAGGAAGACTGTCAGAAAACTTCAGGGAGAAAAAGAGAGCCTTACAAGGTCAGGGAATTGAAGAAGCACAGGCCCAAGGGACCTGCCCACAGCCTTGGCACTTGTAGGGTCCACACACTTTGTGAAAGGAAAGGCCAGTACACCATTTGCTCCAAACTCACCTCTCCAACCTGCGTGGGCAAAGGCCCTTCGCAAGCTCTGGGGCGTCTCTTATAGATATCGTTCCAGGTATTGCACTTTATTCCATGGAGCCTTGTTTAATTGAAGTTTCCTAAATGTAGGCTTTCACTTTCATTTCCTTAGTAGTCTTTAGACTCTGTTTCCAGGGAATTTATTAGAAACCAGGTTAGAGAAATTAAGTTTCTTCTGGGCCTGAAACAGTATTCTTGGGAAAAGCATCTCAAGTCACAGTGGAGTATTTATGCTGATGAAGGGTTTCATTTAAGGAAGGACACATGACCACTCTGAGAAGGCTACTCTTGCTTCTTGCAAAGCACAGATGGCAACACTATCAAGTCACCTCTAAATAAGAAGGGAGGCATTTGTCTATCTGGGGCCTGGTGCCATGTGACACAAAAGGATGCCACAAGATAAACTAAATGACCCACTGTCCATCAGGATCTGTTTACTGTGAAACCCAAAGAAAAATCATTCCAGCTCTACTGGTGAGGTTTAGCCAGAAAAAGGAGTCAGTGTATAAATATCTCTGAGACAGAAAAAATAAGTGTGAATATTTTTGAAGATTTATTCTGGGCTTGACTCTGTGCTAAGCACTTTTAGTACACTCTTCATTGAAACCTCCTAATAACCTATGATGTAGGTATAATTATGCCCATTTCACAGATGAGGGTTAGTATGGCTGGTGGAGCTGGGACCTGAACCCAAATCTATATAATGCAAGGAGCTCTTGCTCTTTACCACTCAGCCTCTGCACCAGCAGATGTTGGTTCAAGGGTCTATCAAACAGCTCACAGGATTTTGCAGCTGGAAAAGACCCCGCAAATCCACTGAACTGTGGAGGAAACTGAGGGCCAAGGAAGAAATGCCTTGCATAAGATCACTCAGTGGGTCAGCTGCAGTGCCAGAGGTGAACCTCTATGTAATGACTGCCCATCCCGAGCTGTTTCCATGCAGAAGTGCCCAGGGTTTGGGCTTTGGTTCTTAGTTGCTGGGGAGTAGGAAAAGGAACCCAGAGAACGATTAAGAGGTCCTCTGGTGTACAGGTGATGGTTGCTATGAAAGTTACTTTCCCCACTTCTTTTCTTAATTTTTTAAAATGCACCACAGGGACTTGATGGTCTTGATGTCCCATCCCTATGTTATACCACCATGTCTCACATGCAAAGACTTCTAATGACCATTTTACTCAGGAAATCACCCCATATTCAAAATTATATTAATTTGCACTGTAAATGTCAACTGAATGGTGATTTGGGAATTAAACCCAAGGCTTATAAATCTTAAATGCCTAATGGGATAACCTCCAAGTGCTCAGAGGGCAGAGATCCTATCTTCTCTTGAGTTATAACAGGATCTAATCCCATATAAGACTGGGTACTCATAGATCAGCCAAACATATTTTCCTTCACTCCTACAATAAGTGTTTATGGAGTCTTTTCAGATGTCAGGCACGGTGCTAGGTGCTGGACACACAGTAGTGAGCAAAACAATTGAGGTCCCTAACCTCTTAACATTTACCTAGTCTTGCAGGAAAGATAGAATTTAAGTAAACAAGCAACTAAATAAAAGTGCAATGGTAAGCTAAGTGCCATGGGAAAAACAGACTCATCTGATTGAAAAATTTACCAAAACAACTACCTAGGTCACCCTTGTTTCCCCAGGCTAACCTTGTCTTGAGGAAAAACCAAGGGAGTATCTTCTGTATCCCTAAAACAAGAGAACAAGGTAGGAAATCCACGTGTGGGTCACAAACTCTGTGTTTTAACCTTCTGCTTAGCCCAAGTCCTTAACCTAGAGTCTTTCATATGAATGGGTCATGCTCACAGACATCAATCTTAAAAAGGAAGACACAGTATTTCTTGCTCCTCTCACACACTTGGATAAAGGGTAGAATTTGTTCTCTATAATTAGTTTTCCCCCAGAATCCTATCCTAGCAAAATAACATGTTATAGAACAAAGGGGATTTCTGACTGTTGTGTATGTGTTTCTCTTGTTTTGGAAAACGGGGTTCTTCAATGGTACACTCTGAGCTTAAGAGCTGATTGTGGCTGCCAAAGTACTAGGGGGCTATTTGTCCTACTCTGACTCTACAGACCTGAGCCTGGGACAGCAATCAGGCACAGGCCAAAGGTGAAATAAAGATTAGTTATTATTTTACACATCTTTCAAACAGGTCTCTTACTGCTGAGGAACTACTGAAAGGCTATGATTTTGAATGATTGCAAAAAATTATGCTTGCATCCTTGGTTTTATTAACATAGGTTCAGGAGTGATTTGGAAATTGCCATTTGAAATGAAAGGGGTACTGGATAACAAAGTCACAGAGTCAGGAAAAAACACAACAATTTGGCCCCCATCAATTAAATTATATCATAATTTAGACATGGACTGGGCCAAGGCACCTTTCCCAAATCCATGCATACAAGAGTTGTCTAAGTCATTAAGACAATCAACAAGATTGTAAGGGAAGACAAACTCTTCAAGCAATTTAATTGAGGCACAGTGTTTTGGAAATAATTCATGTGCTTTTTACAAATCATTTAAATATAATTATATTAGACATTTTGCTAGTCTATGCTACTAAATGTATAACCAGATTTCTTTTAATATCTTTAAATTCAAAATTTTAGACTCACTGCCTAGCTAGTTTGTAAAAATTTATCAGGTTTAAAAATTGACTCTCATGTTAAAATTTGAGACTAATACCACACACTAGGGTGCACTGGTCCTACTCTAATTAGGACTCACTTCGGCAACCTATTACCCATTTATTTCCTACTTATTTGGTGAGTTCCTGGCTGCTCTCCAGAAAAAGTGCCATGTTTCTTCTCTCATCTCATCAGTAAAAGATGAGAATTTTCCAGCTCAATTGTCAAGTTGTCCTCCAAATCTCTCATAGGTAATCACTCATCATTCACTGTAATCTGGCTCTTCAGCTCCCAGACCCCCCTTTGCTCAAAGGGCATGCTCTCAAATTGATTTCTGCTAGGAGTTGCCTCTCCTTCCATGGGGACAGAGTGGGAACAGCAGGTTCTGAGGAGCCCTTCATCCTTTAAGTGGCATGGCCTGCACCCTCTCCCACAAGCCCAGGAGGAGACGGCCCAGGGATCTGAAGGTGTCTCTTTCATTAGGGGCCTAGCCAGAACCCCAGGCTTGCTGGAGTATAAAGTAGGGGGTGCAAGGGTCTTAGGGGAGGAGACTTCAAGGTCTTGCTAGAACATCTGGAGCACTCTTTGGTAGGCAATAATAACTACTATTTATTATGTACCTACTAAGTGCCTGGCAATAGACTGAACACTTTACCTTATTTAATTCTCACAAGACTAAAATGTAGTTATTTTTAATTTCTGTTTACAGATGAGGAAGCAGAGAATCTGAGAAGTTAAGGCAGTTAATTGTGCTTGGATTCAAACCCAAGTTTGTCTGACTAGGAAGCCTATGCTCTCATCTACTATTTTACACTGCCATTTGAAATGGGAAGCACTGAAGAGCTTTAACCAGAGAAGGAAAGAGCAAAGAAAGTCAGCAGCTTCTAAGCTCAAATATCGAGCCCTCCATCCTAGCCCTCTTAGCCCATCTGGGTCTCAGAGGGTTCATGGGAAGGAAAAGGTCACAGATGTAGCACCACGACTGACAACGTCAGGGACGTCCTTATCCACCTGGTTCGTGGGTCTTGTCTATCTCCCAGAAGAGACAGAAGGCTCTGTGGGTTGAGGAGAGATCCATCATACCAGGCTACCACTCAGTTTACAGGGATTAATGGCTTAGAACTTTCTAGAACATCAGAGGCTTTGATGCCAGCTGAAGTCCAGCCAATTTACTCCCCCCAGCTGGAGACTAATTCATAATGCCGGCGATTCTCCTATGGTTGGAGATGACTGGAAGCTCGGATGACCTGAGGTGATACTTTTCTGAGTCTCATCATGAGGGCGCCTGACCTTGAGTTACTCAAAACCCACTTTTAAATCTGGAGGGCACTGTGAACGGTTTCGACTAATCCTAGAGAACTGAGTTCTCCCCTTCAGGAAGGTTCAGCTCCGGTACAGGGTGCTTTCTGGATCTCTTTAGCCCAATTGCTGGTTACTATGTGAATGGGGCTGTGTTCCCTGACTGGAACGTTTCATTTTCCATGGCTCTGTGGCCACAGGCTGAGATCCCATTTCAGAGAAACCATTTCCATTTGTGCTGTTGATAAAGAAAAACACTGGGGCGTTCACACCCATTGCCCCCACTAAAGGACTCCAAAGGCACATTCTATAGAGCGTTGCTCAGCAGCACCAATTTCATATGCAACAGACAACACATTTTCCAGTGTTCGCCAAAAAACATGCATGTTGAGCTTAGCAGCCAGAGGGAATAGACTGGGAACTTCTCTCTTTCTTTCAGAACCTCCCTCCATGTGGCTTTCACTCAGTGCCTCCCTTTTCCCTCCCAAACCCATTCTCAAGGCACCTAAGGTATAATACAGCAGTGAGTATTCCCAGAGCCCATGGGATTAATTGCCTTAGTGACCATTCCTGGACACAAAGTCAGATGAAGCCACTTTTGCAGTGACAAAGCTAGAGTCTCATGGAACAACATCCTTCTCTCTGCTCACTGCTGGAAATTTCCAATTCTTTCTCAGCTGGTGTCCTAAATCCACAGTTAATGGGCTACCTGATGGCTAAATTTAACTTTAACCCTTCATTCTCTTCCACAGAGCAGTGGAATGGAATGGCCTGCCCTCTGTGTTAAATGGGTCCTCTTTGCATGAAGCAGGATTTTGTCCACTCTTGCTTTTTTTGTTTTCCTATAAGATTAATGTGTAGTCACAGCTTCCTTTGGGACATTCCCCTTTATGTTCTAGAAGAACAGGGGCTGTCAAGAAAGAAGTCCTATAGGCAAAGTGTGCGGTTTGAGGGGGTCTACCTTGAACATAGGCAAACAGTGCAAAGAAGGAACAAGGGACAGCCAGGTGTGCAGTGAAGTGTTTGTGCTATTGTTTATATGCTCTGCTGAGTGTGAGCAGGCACCAGCATTTCTGTTCTGAAGACTCGCTTTTCTCATGTGTGTACATTCACACCTTCATAAACACACACCCCAAATGCAAAACCAGAACCAATAGCATGTTCTGTTGCCTGTGTCTGTGTATTTCATTGAATGCATTTAGAACCAGCTGTGCTGCTATGCTGGTTCCGAATGTTTTCAGCAGACTTCATCCATCTTAAAGATGAGGGCAGAGTGTCAAGTGTCAGGAAAGTGACACACTTCAATGAAAAGAATATAATAAAAGCTAATGTGAGAACTCCAGTGCCTTCTGGCATCAAGAGGCAGACTGACTCATGTTTTTCCTTTCTGGCTAAGGACTGAATGACCAAAGGCCAACTGTGGCTGCAATCCAGATCCCTTGTGCGCCAAGGAGTCCTGACCTCACCCCGTGCCCTGCTACGATGGCAAATGGCGATGGGAGGCGTTGACATTCAGCTGCCAGCGAGCCTGCATGACTCTGACTGAGGCACAGGCCAGAGTAAATCCCAAGGTGGGGGAGGAGGTGGGAGGAGAACTGCTAGTTATTTTCTATTAAATCGTCTGTGCCGACAAGCAATTTATAAGCTGTGAGCTTACTATTTAGAATCCAATCCAGGATCTCTCACCTGCTGATTTGACTTTAGTTAGTCAAGTAACATGTTGTAGAGCAATGGAAACGGAGAGGGTGAGGCTCCTGGGTTGGAATGCAGGTGTAGTATTACCCCCACCCACACACACACACACACACGTTCTAGCCCTTGCTCAGCTCCCGTCCCTGCCCACCTGCCTGCTAAACACTAAAGACACTTCACGTAACACTAAAGACACAAAGCATAAGGACCCAGACAGTATCCTCCTCACTGTGCAGGGTCCTGTACGGCTCCTGAACATGAGCTGGCATGGTGGTCCCACGCCTGCCCTACATGCAGCTGACACTGCAGGGTGGCCTGATGTGAGGAAATGGGCCTGAAGTGCAGATACCCAGAAATGCCAAGGCTGTAGCCATCTCTGCCTTCCCACCGAGGAGGCCAGGACGCAGGAGTGATGGCAACAGGGTGTGAAGAAGCTGGAGAAAGCTGTTTCTGGTCCTTCAGTATAAAATAATGATCAAACAGAAGAACCCTCCTTTTTAAGAAAGAAAAAAGATAAAAGAAAGGTTTCACAGACCCAGTCACTCACCAGACTTTTCTTGAAACCTCAAAGAGGAAAAGGCACAGCTTGGGACGTTTATAGTTGGCAAACACTCTGGGTCTCCATATGGCCCAGAAAGTGGGGTGTTGTGAGGACAACGGGATGAGGGAGAGCAGTGCCCAGCCTGGGCCAAAACTCTGCCCACCTCCCTGCAGAGGGTTCAGGCTTAAGGGTGGAGACCTGCGTGTTCTTAGAAATGCTTTATAATGTAAAAGTGCACTGGGAAGAGCAGGAAAGTTTCAGTAAGGGCTATCTTTCCATTTATTTTCTTATCCCCTGATACACCCGTGCTTATAAAACAAATCCCCTTCCCTGCTCCTCTAAAGTCAGCAAAGTTTCCCAACAGCATTTGTCAGGTTTACATTATAAAGAATCCCTTCCGTGATGTACGCAGCTACAGAGAACAGAGATGTCTCTTCAGCCACTACATAAACATATATGCTTGTAGAAAACATACATGATGGCAAGTGCAGGCCTCTGCAGTAGAAGGACATGGTGGACAAAGTTGCTTTCTTTGAGAATTCAGCTAGACGTCATTCCCTGCCCTTGGTTAGGGGTGTTGGTTCTCAGGAGCTGGGCTGGGTCCTGAGGGGCTCTGGCTGGCGTTGGTGGAGGGAGGGTCGAGTCACGTCTGATTTGTCATCAGCAACAAAAATGCTGTCATGGTAACCACCATTAGTTGCTCAAATTGATTGAGCACCAGCCTTCCCAGGAGGCCCAGTAGAGCAAGATTCAATTTCAAGGAGGAAGGAAAGAGACTAGTACAGAAGTAAGGTTACCTGAATGGTAAACATTCACGGTGGGCAAATATATTTGGACAAAAAAAGTTGTAACCACAAGGGGGGAGAGACTTGAAATGCCGCAGACAAATCTGGATTTGACTCCTTGAAGGCCTGAGCCCCAGACCACGAGGCCCGAGGTGGGACATAGGCTCGGTGACTTCATTTCACTATCGGCCCCAGGCCAGGCCCTCACTCTGCCAGAAAATGGAACTCTTGCTGGCCCTACTAAAGTGCTGGGAAAGCTGAATTCTCTGATGCCCTTCATGAGGAAAGGGAGCGAGTAGAATTAGGGAGCATGGGCATATAAGCAAGAGAAAGCATTACCTAGACCTCAGCAAAGGGGACAGAGACCCGAGGAGGGGAGAGGGTGAGCCTGTTTCATGAGCAGGTGAAAGGGGAGAGGAAATGTGTATGGCAAGCCTGGGAGGGTGAACATAAAAGAGAGAGTGGATGGAGAAGGATGAGCAAGAACTATCTACATTTCAGACAGAAATGAAGAAAAAATTTCAAGAAGTGACACTGCCAAACGCAAATGATGGATCATAAGCTCTTGATCCATCATAGGAGCGTGGACCCCAGAACCAGGAGATCCCTGGTGTCCCCTGAACTGTACCTGGTCTGAGGACCAACAGAGAGGCTTCGGCTCCGGGGCTGTTAAGGCTTCCCGTTGCCACCAGTACCAAAGCCACCACTGCCATGTTTCAAGGGGCATAAAGAAAGAACAAGACAGATGACAACCCTACAGCACATTGTCACTGGTCTGGATCTGAGGAGAGACAGCTGGACCGTAAACAGGGGGCAGGCATGCAGGGGGCCCTTCTAAATGGTTCCTTCTCCCCACACTCCCACCCCGCACTGACATGCCTACCCGGTTACTAAGTACACAGGTGTGCGCACGTGTGTAAGACAACCGCGTCTTGGAAACCAGCCTGGGTTCATCTTCAAATGTACTTTGCTCCAATATTCAGATTTCATGATGTGATGAAAGAATGGAAGGATGAGGAAGGAAATTTCCATGTATTGATTGCTCACTCTGTGTTAGGCCCTGTGTAAGCACTTTACACTCATTATTTTGCTCTAACAGGGTTAACAACTTGCTCAAGGACACCCAGCCGGCAAGGAGAGGCGCTGGGATTCCCACCAGGGCCTGCCTGGCTCCAAAACCCACTCTTTCTGCCTCCTTGTCCTGTCGACCCCAAGAGTTCTGCTCTTCCTAAAGACAGGGTGGGTTGTTTCCTATATGCTTCTCTCACCTCCTCTTGTATTTTTTTAGAACCAAAATGTTTTACTGACATCAAAATACGAGAGAACGACAATTTAGTAATTAATGTATGTAAATGAATTGATAAAATGAGAGGGGAACTTGACCTTTTCAAAATCCATGGGTAATATTTCTCTCTAACAAAAAATGTGGGCCTCTTTAAAGAGAACAAAGGCAGACGTAATGCTGCTTTTACAGGAAGAAGGAAGAGGAGCAAGGAGTCCCCATGCTAGGAACTTTGCTTTTTACCTTGCTGTGAAACCATGCAGAGTTCGGATGCTTTTGTGAAATTTCAGGTCTAGTGGGAGGCTTCCTTTTTGTGAAGGGCACAGGTGATTCCACACAACTGTAATGGGATTAACACACTAGAGCATATGGAAACATGGGACACTGGAATTGTCCTCATTGCCAGCCCAATTCAGGGCCACAAGGCATCCTCAGCCCGGCTCTCCTTTGGAGGGTCTCCCCATCCCCCTTGGCTGGACAACAATGGACACAATCCATTTCCAGATCTGGGAGATCTCAGACTCTTAGCACAGCTGGGGCCTTTCACCTCGTCTATAGTCAGAGCCCCCTGCCCTGGGCCACTTGAGGACAAATTCCTTTTTAACTCTCATCCCACCTCCTTCTCTGCTGGAATGGATGAGGGATGGAAGCTGACAGTACTTGCAAATAAGGAGGGATGGGATGATCCCTTTTGACCACTTGGGCCTGGGAAGGGCAAACCTAGAGATGCTTTATTCCCTTCCTTTTGCAGCAGCCCTCCACGACTGCAGCTCCTGAGTATTTCCTTCTGCCCCATCACATAGTGTAGCTAGAGCTTTGCTTAGAAGACATGGCTCCCACTTATACTCAGAGAAGCTGGAGGGATGCTTCAGGGAATTCTGTGCCACCTGGGAAGAGGGTGAAGCTGCTCTGGCAGTAGAACAAGGTACAGACAGCGCCCAAAAGACTGTCCTTTGTCCTACTGGGCAACACTCCAGACACCTGCTTAGGAAAAGGCCCTGGCAGCATCCCTAGTTCTCAGCTACACCATGGAGGACTGGAAGAGCCCTCTCCTTGGGGTAGATTCCACGGAAAATGTCAGAACATGGTTAAAAAGCTGCTAGAACTGGATTAATGTTTGAAGAAAAAATTCCCCAAATGAAATGAACATGGTTTAGTTATCTGAATGGTTTAAGACGGTTTTCCTAAGTGTGTTACCAAGGAAGGTTGGGAATGTGTTTCCTTTTGGAGATGAAGCATATCAGTATGGTTCTTATGTCCACAGAATGAGGCAGGGGTGCCTGTGCTCATGGGCAGAAAACTCCCCATGCCCAGAGTTCTGCACCTTCCTCCACCCACTGCACCCTGCTTTCTTCCAACCTGCTCCTTGGTTTGACAGAATCAAGCAATGAAAGGCCACATCAGCTGTCTCTGGGTCCATTCCTGGGCCTATACTACCCACATGGTGAGTGACTGCCCTTGTTTGCTCTTTGCCAAGAAATGAAATCCCAGGGCCTTTAATTTCTCCTTAGCCATTTTCCCTGTTCCTCCCCACCCCACCCCCCACTTCCCCAGTCCCACCATTTAGGGCATGTGAGCTGAAGCTTGAGGTTCTGAGCTCTGCTGAGGGTATCTGGGAGCAGGTCTCCACAGTAGCACTCTTTGGCCCCACTCTGAGTGCATCCTTTCTCAGGCTGGCCCTAGAGAAGGCTTCATATCAGCCACCACAGTCTCCAGGAAGAGGGGAGGGAAGGAAATAGAACAGGAAAAGGGCCACTTACGCCAAAGCAAAGGCCACCAGTGCGCCAACCACCACCACAAAGTCCAGGATGTTCCACAGGTCTCGGAAGTAGGACCCATCCTGCAGGATCAAGCCCTGATCTATCATCTGCAAGAAAAGGTTGTGAATAGTCCCAGGTGAGCCCAGGAGGTGTGGACAGAGCTTACTGTGAACTCTGGGTTCATCATGGCAATCCCTCCAGTGCCACTATCTCTACAATCCTATCCTGGGACTCAACAAGGAGGAGGAGAGGTCAAACAGGCTCTCTCCACGTAACTGTGAGGACTGAGGCGCCTTCTCATACCTGCCCGGGACTCAACTAGACTCTGGCAGTCACAGAACCCTGCCACACTCCTCCATTCCTTAGTGGCTCAGAGCACCAAGCATCCCCACATATGCACAGATGGGTAAAATCCCAGATGGGTGGCACACCCATGGTGAGATGAGGACTAGGAACAAGTTAGAAATATAGGGTGTTAGGGTGGTGGGGAATGGACTGGGGGGAGTGAGTGTGTCCTCTAGACAGAGTCCTAGAGGACCACCTCTACCTAACCTTTAGCCTTGGCACTCACCTAAGCTCCAACTAGAAAGTCCCCTGGGGAGGACTGTCTGCTCCTCCTACTGCTTGCCTGGGAGCAGACCTGCCTCCTCCTGTGGCTACAGCCACAGTTCTGCCCCGGACTAAACATATGCACACAGTTGTGTCTTGCCAAGATATATTTCTTCAGGATTCTGAGGCCAGAGACAGGCTCAGCAGAGGCCATTCTGAGGTTTGGTCACTGGCCAGTAGGTGAGAGCACTGGGGAAGGGCCCTATACTAAGAGGAGTAGACAGATGACCCATCCAAGCCCCAGAGCCCCTGTTTTCTCTAGAGGCCTTTACCTTTATAACCATCTCAAAGGTGAACACGCCAGTGAAAACATAGTCAAAATACCTCAGGACCTGTAAGACACATATGGTGATAGGGCAGGGGAGGGGAAGAGGACCGCGCGTGGCCACTAGGTTCCACACACACTCCCACCTCGCCACGGACACATCAGCTCTGCATGCCACCCCCGTCCCCCTCCGACTCATTTCTATCTCAAAACGAAGGCTTGGGGTTATGACCTCTAGTTGGAGTAAGGGATGGATGCAGGGAGAAAAGGGGCCATGGAAGCTACTGGAACGACAGGACCCACAGCTTGGGCTTTCCTTCCCCTTGTTGGGGACTTAACTTCGTGGGTCTGGCTCCAGTTCTGGCTCAGGGCCTGGGGTTCTTGCCAGCTCCTCTCTACCTCCTCCAGATCTCCTCACACCCCTTGGGACCTCCAGAAGATGTCTCCACTGTCTGTGGTAGCACTGCAGCTCCCCATCACCCCACATCAGACCCCACATCCAAGCCCACAGCTGGCTGTGGCCCCCTTCAAAGCCTGGCTGGCTCTGGGTGTGAGGCCTGCTGCTGAAGCATGAAGGTGCGCAGTGCAGCTGGGGAGGCGCCCGTTCTTGGTATGGCTCATACTTCACCCCGAGGAACATGAATGGACAATTTCTCAAACCTTCTTTATTTCCCAGGAACAGCCTTCTCCTCCCGCCCATCCCAGTTCACCTCCAATGCTGGGATGGGGAGGTGCCGGGTGGCCGGGTACCAGGGTATGAGGAGACTAGTCAGTGGCACCCACTTTGTTGCGCTCCGAGTTGGTCAGGACAGGGTCCTCAGCGGCCAGGGCAATGCTGCTGGCTGCGATCACCAGGAGGATGCACATCTCGAAGTAGCGCAGGTTCACGATGTAGTGGCAGGCCCTCCGAATCCTGTGGGTCACGTGAGCCCTGGTGAGCTGGCCCCACGTTCCTCCCAGCCCCAGCCCTCTTTCTCAGCAACCCCCTCCTCCAGAACACACACACACCAGCCTCTTCCAGACAGCCAGGTCCTCACCAGAGGAAGCCACCAGGGAGAACAATTTAATTTCTCAGGCACCCCCCTTGATTTAAAGCCCCAGTGGGGGAAGGTAATCAGATTGGTTAGCGGCTGCAGCATGCAAGCCAAGATAAAATTATCTGCAAGCGCGTCTGAGCCGTGGGTAGCAGTCAGCATCAGACTAGACAAACCTGGGGCAGCTACACGGGGAGACCCTCCAATGTATCTCAGTGTCTATTCCCCCCACTCTAAGGGAACTGGGAACACCAAGGGAATTATAAAGAACTGGAAAATACATAAACATAGTCCTTGATTCTAAGATTACTGATGACAGCAGTAACAGGTTTTTCATGAGCCCCATATATTGTGATTAAAGGGACTATATTCTATAAATAATTATATTGTAGCCTTTGAATGCCTGACATACCTTAAACTGGGTTCCTTCATTTCCAGATCTTTGCCTGAGCCCTGCCCACATGATCACTGACAGCCTTCTTGTCATCCTGGCCTCAGAAGCTGCTCTACACGTATATGCCGATCACTTCAAGGGCAAAAGTCAGCTTCCTTTTCCAAGTTCCATCTTTCTTAATTTTAACCTTCCAGATTCTTCTAAGCCACCCCCATTTCACGCCCCTACCTCTGCTCTGAGGATCAAGCCCATTTCAAAATCCCCGTGCAGGACAGTGGGATCAATACTCTTAAGCTCCAATGGACGATCTGGTCATTAGGGGCTCCACATTCTTGGCTCTGTCTACCTCTAGAATATTCGGTGACACAACCTCAAGTAGACCTCCTTCCTTCCCCAACCCCACCTGCTGACATTCCTCATGCATCCTGTCTTAAGACACTCTTGTCTATGGACACAGAAGGCAGTGGCAATTTAAGCCCATAACCCACCTCACCTCGTGGGCATCCTGGATGCTTCAGGTGTCTGACCCCACTCCACTGGGAGGTTCAGGAAGATGACTGGGCTTCATCCTGCCCTATTCTCATCACCCACCCTGGCTCGAGCCCTGGCTGTTTACCGGGACCCTGAAGGGGAAGGGACGCAGGGCGTCTTACGGGTTAGTGGTGCTGAAGATGAACATGGAGCTGTGGGGCACCATGGCTTTGCCTGTCTCACGCTTTTCCTTCTTTTGCTTCTTCTTCTCCACCTCCTCCTCCTCCTCTTTGATCTCTGCCTCCTTCAGAGGACTGGCTTCTCCGTCGGTCTTGTTGCTAACTGCAAGAGAAACATGTTCAAATCTTGAGAAACCCTGCTACATGTGGGAATAGTCTCCTTTATTTTCAACTGGGGATGGGATGGACAGGTGGGGCAAGGCTACAGGGATGCACCTCGCAAGGCACCCAGCAAACAGCGGGGGTGAGTACTCATCAGATTGCACTTATGCCCATTTTTATGGCCTTTTATGCCATAAAAATAATAATCATGTTTCTCCTTCTATGGTTTTATTGTTTAGAGTTTATACTGGATTCTCTGTTTATATTTACTTATCAAATTTTCACAACAACCCTGTGCAATATGTGTGACTATTCCTACTATACAGGTGGGAAGACTGAAGGTCAAGGAATTTAATTAGCTTTACTAAGGTCACACAGCTAGTATGGGTTCCTCCATCTTTGCAATGAAGTAGTCACACTGCAATGGGAGATTTCAAGAAACCATTCTTCTGTTTGCAGCTGGTTCTCTAGTTGTGCTTTTTTCAGTCATGATGAATGAAGAAATGAAAATGCAATATTCCCATCAATATGGGTCCATGACTGCATTCCAGGATTTTGAGGATGAAGGAGCCGGAGCCAGGGGACAGCCACAGGGCCGCAACTCTGTTTCTACACTCAAGTCACAGTGCTGGTTAAGTCAGTACGAGGCTGAGGACACCAGGATGCAGAAAGGGGTCAAGTTAACCTGTCCCACTGCTCTGTTCACTGAATGACCCAACCCCGGAGCCTTGTATAAGCAAACCTCTACTGCCCTGTCCCTGGCCGATCCTCCTAAAGGGTAAGCTACAGGAGGGATCCAAAAGCTTTCTGATAACACTCTCTAATCTATGGCCAAGGCCATGGACTAGCTGCAGAATGGGAAGAGAAGGTTATTTCTCACAAAAGAGGATCCAAAACACTTATTTATTAGTTAGAATATAAAATTAGAATAAAGAGGTTCCAACTCTGAGATCCCAAGATGTGTCCAGGCCAATGCCAGAAAGGACTGGACATGGGAGGTTTCCCTTTTTAAAACAATGTTGATGTTTTGAGTATAGTGAAGGTGAAGCAACGGAGATGGAGCAGGGGAAGGAAGAACAACAGGGAGCGGGAGAAGGGACTATCATTTGAAAAGGGAAATATGGAAGAAGTCAGGGAGGAAAAGGGGCAAGCGTAGAGTTCTGTTGTCACAGGGGAGTGGCCAGGGCAGCGGGAGGGGTTAGTGCAGGACAGGGTGTGGGGTTAGTTCATGGGTGGGGCATGGGGCGAGGGCAGCAGTGGGACATGGGGTTAGTGCAGGGATGGGGTAGGAGGTTAAGGGCTTTTTTCCCTGTTTTTTTTTCCCATCAAGGTCTCTTAGATTAAAGTCTGTTGCCTGAGGGAACTGGGATTGAGAGAAAGTGAATAAAAGCTCCTTGGAGAAAAAGAGTTGATAAGAGTAATAGAATCATAAAATGTTAGTACAGGCAAAGACCTCAGAGGTCATCTAGATCAATGCGCTCACTTTATAGATGATAAACTGAGGCCTCGAGAGAATCAGAGGTTTTTGCGAGGCCAGTCATTAAACCCAGGCAGAACACAACCCAGCCTCCTGCCGTCCTCACTCAAGGCTCCTTCCACCACATCAGAGGCTCCCTAACTTGTCCAGGTGGTAGAGCACTTTGGAGGTCATGACAAATACCATCAACTATCCATTCAGTAAATCAAAATAACTGAATATATAACTGGGTAAAAAAAAAATCAGATATGATCTCTTTGAAGCTTCTAGTGTGTTCACAGAAGCCAAAGGTTTACAGAAATTATATGGGCAAAACTTAAGATTGAGAAAATTCTAATTTATGAGTTTCTCGCAACCTGCCACTCTTTGGTATCTGTGGAAGAAGAAAGCTGGCTGGGCTTTCCGTGACGCTTTACTGGAACGACTCCAATGCCCAGCGTCCCCAGCCCTGGGCGGGATGGGCAGCGAGGGGGGAGAGGGGCAGGGTCTGTGTGCTCACTGTGCACGACAGTCGAGTCCACCAGGGGGCCCACGTCGGGGATGGCCACAGTGACGCTGCTGCTCTCCGTGGCCTTGTCCGTGTTGGCGGTGATGCAGGAGAGGTCTGGCTCACTCTGGCTGATGGCCCGGCCCACATCGAGCTGCACGTCCCCCAGCAGGGCTTGCTCACTGCTGCCCTCGGGCTCCTGCTCTGTCAGCGCTGCGCCCTTCCCCACCTCCAGCTCTGGATGAGGCAGGACTAGGGGGCTGTCAGCCTCATCCACAGCTCCTGCCAGCCCGGAGCCTCTGGGTACCATCAGACTGTTGGTCCTGTGAAGGCAGAGGAAGAGAGAGCTGGTGCTCAGATTTTAAGAAGCTGTTCCAAGGTGGCTGACGCTCCTGGCAAGAGGGAAAGGTGAGGGGGGCGGGTAGTACCCACTGCCTTCCACCAGCCTCCCACTTCCCCACCCACCCAGCCAGGCAGACGGGAGCTAAGGCCTGCGGGCAGTGTCCACTGCCTCAGTCCAGTCCATCCGTCCACCACATGGACTTGAAGGACCCGTTTCCAATAGGAGGCCCAGAAAGGCTTAGACTGAAGAATTCGTAAAGCCAGCTCATGCTAAGTGCCTCCAGGACACTCCTTCTAGTAGTTTACCTCCTTAAATCCTGGGCTCTCTCTTCTTGGATGGCTGCCTCCTTGCTCCCGTGGCTGCCCCTGGGCTCCCGGTCCTTCTCCCCCTCGGCGGGCACCCCTTCATCCAGAGCCCGCTCCTGGCTGGCAGACCTGCTCCGGGAGGCCGAGGCGGACTCCTTGCCTTCTGTCCTGACGCGACGGTGCCGGCTGCGCCGCTGGCTTTGCCTGTGCCTGGCCCGGTCCTCAAAGGTCACCACGGTCTCGCCTCCCCCAGCCTCCTGCTGGGTCGGGTCACAGTTCCCATGACAGGGCCGAGCCAGCCACGGCGGCTCCCGTTTGCCCAGGGACAAGGAACTCCTCTGGTGGTCCATGGCGCTCGACAGGTCCCCTCCATCCCCCTTGAGGGATCCTCCACGGCTGATGCGCTCGATGCGCTCCTCCTCACACTTCTCCAGGCCCAGGCCCAAACCCAGGCCCTCAATGGGCCGGGGTCTCCGGTAGAGGCTGGGGTGGGCATTGAGTGGGTTAAGGGGGCTCAGTGGGTTGAGGGGGTTGAGGGGGTTCATTGGTGGGGCCTCCTCTTTGTTGAGGGCCTCCTGGCTAGACATCTGCATGTGCCTGCGCAGCTGGCTGGTACGCTGCTCCCACACGGACATGTGGTGTCGGCGCCTCCGCTCCCTCCTGTAAAGGGGGAAGGGTGGGGCCGGGGTCAGAGCCAGGCAGCTGCAGGCCAGAAGGGCAGGACACAGGGTAGCGAGAGCAAAGGGGAAAGCCTGGGACCTGCAGACAGGAAGCACAGAAAATGCATGGAGCAGGAGTGGGCCACACACGTGCAGGTCATTGGACCGGTGCTTCCCAGTCCGTGGGGCTTTCCCACTCTTAGCCCTGCTCTGCGGTCCCTGAAGGGTGGGTGGCCAGGGGGTCTTCAATCCTGCTGGCAGGGCAGGCAGTACAAAGGCTTATCAAGTCTTCATTCCCCTGCCCTCCTCTGCTTCCAGGGCACCAACCTGTACCCCCTGTGCCCACCAATGGCCCTGAATTTGAGGCCATAGGTCCTTTCCTCCTCCTCTCCTCTCCCTCTCCTTTCCGTTTTAGATCACAGCTGGGGTAGCACGGGCTGAGAGGTACAGACACCATCAAAGAGAGAGGACAGTGGTAAGCAGAAGCATGTTTCAAGAAGTCATGGCATCACCCGCAAAAGAGAAGAGTGCTGCAGGTCTCGTCCACAACAGTGAGTCAAGACCAGAGAAGAGTATGTGCGGAGACCACCAGCTCAGGGGCCTAGACGAGCACTCACTTGGGGGCAGGAACACACGAACATGGCACGGATGGAAGAGCACACAGGTGAAGGCATACATGGCAGGGGGTGGTCCCCTCTGCCTCACATATGCCTGTGGGCACACACCTACCAACTGCTAAGTGGACACTCATGTGCCGCACACACCCTCACTGAGGCACACGTGTAGCTGTACACAACTGCCTAAGTACAAGGAACATCTACCAACACTAATTCCCAACACCAACACGTGACCACTCACAGGCCAAAGAGATGAGCAAACAACACACGGGCCCACGAACTTTAGACACACACGGAAGTAAGCACACGTGGAAGGGTGCAGAGGGGCATATCCACAAATCATGTGCACGGAACACACACGCGCACACACCAAGGCCCACACTGATATGCACACCCAGTGCTGCTGTGTCCATGGCAAGGACAAAGACACATTGTCCCCACGCCCACACGTAACCACTCACAAACACGCAAACCGGTACACACATACAGGTGGCTGCTGCGTGGCTCCCACATCGACATGTGGTGTCTTCTCCTTCTGTCTCTTCTGGGAAAGAAAAACGAACAGGTTCAGTTCACCCCAACCGCTAGGACCCTCAAGCCCCACAGCTACCAGCACAGTTCCAGACAGAGGCGCAGAGTCCTCTGCAGGTCCTGCCATCTCCCTAGGCCTCCCTGCCTGTCTGCCCTCCGTAGACTCCCAACCTTCAATTCTCCAAGGTTGCTTTCGAATTCCTTGCTATGTGCAGATACATGGATCTAGTTTTTGGAGTATACATGCAGAGACACAAAGGATATGTACCGTTTCATACAACAAACTGCTTCAGATGCTCAAAACTCATGCCCCACCGGCACTTACACTTGCACCTAGATATCCACAGAGAGGCCTAATTTGCAAATCCTATAAATGTTGATGAATGAAGTATTTCCCCCTGAGCATTTCTAGGACATCATAGCATATTCAGTGTGACTCCCCAATTCATCACAACCACAGCAGACCTCTGTCTCGATCTCCCAAAACATGCAGGTGAAAAAAATAAATGCTCTGTTGTGCACACACGGAGACCACTGTGGGAAGGAGGAAAGCAGCCCATGGCCAAAGGCAGGGCCACCACTCCATGGGCCGCCATTCATGGACTCCACGATGTGAACGGTGCCCCTTGCCTCACAAAACCGACACCCATCAATGAAGAACACATGAGGCAAACTAACACTGCTCAAGTGCCATGGCTCATGTCTGCAGAGGAGCCTGACACAAGGGTGGGACACAGGGAGGAGAGGCAGCTAGTCTGGAGCCTCATGCTGAGCGTCTGCACGTGTGTGCAGCCATACTCAGGCAGAACTTACACACCCACTGATACCGACATGGAGGTGGAGATACCTGTGTGCTCCCCAACCGAACACATCCCTGCCATGCAGCAGTGCACAGGTAGGGGTGGGGCGTGTGCCGAGAAGCATGGGAGCATGTAGAAATAGAAGCACACGCTCTAGACAGCCAGCATGCATAGCCACCAGGAAAAGAACATTACACCATCTATTTGAAAATTCTCAAATATCCAATGCCAGCCCTACAAAAGCATGAGTGTGAAAGTGTAATTACATGGAAGAATTCTCTCGTGTCTCTCACTCTCGCTCACACACACACACATGCACATGCACACGCACACACACAGGCCAGGCAAAGGACAGACATGCCTCTAGGTCCCACACAAATCCGACATCCTTCCCTTCACTGCTCCGCTTACGTTTACAAAGATCCAAATTCACACCCTCTCAGCATCATTAACACACTTTTGTACTTAAAACACACAGACAAACATCCACGTGTCTCCACCTCATGCAAACATGACCTGTGTATACCCCACGATAACCTCATGGAACAGGAAGGGCAAATGCTCTTCTTCCCATTTCAAAGATGGAGAAACCGATGTTCAGAGACCATAAGGCGCTCCCCAAGATCACAGAGCTTATTAGTGACAGAACTAGGACTGGCACTCAGGCCAGTCCTTCCGTGTCTCTCGTGGACGCCCACACTCACACTTGTCTATACTGCAGTCTAGAAAACAGTCCTGCCTGCACACCCAGGCAGCCCGCACATCTCCCGAGGGGGCACATGCCAGTGGCACCCGCCCTCATGGCGCATGTTCCACACCCAAGCCCGGGCTTCTGCAGCACCTGGATGCCTGCAGCACCTCCTTTCTCCCCATGTGCCCTGCTGCACGTGCTGCTGAGTCCCCGCAGCCCTCTCCATACTGACATTCCAGTCATTCTTTCATCCCTCACATGCTGAGTCTCTTCTCAGGGCCAAGCATCTTCCCACTCACATGTCTCCAAACCCACTCCTCCTGTAGGTGCTCTCATTCCAGTAAACAGCCCCACTCCTAAGGGACCTAAGTGACAGGCATTCCTGCCCATCACCATTTTGTCTACCTGTGTGTGTGTGTGTGTTAAACTCAAACTCGTGAGTTCAAGAAAGGTGGGATAGAAATCACTCAAGGCCAAGAGAATATTTGAGAGGAAGGAGAGGCTATGCCTTTCGCCATCGATTTTAGTGAGTTTGGGGAGAATATTCTCTCTCACTCACAGAGGCGTGGCCCTCACAGTTTTGAAAGGTGAGTGCAGGATGGTTGCCGTGCAGGGAAAAGAGGCCCCATATACCTCCTGAATGGCCTTGTAAGGTGAGGTGGGGCCATTCAGGAGCCCCCTCGCACAAGCTCCCGGCAACAAGCCTCCATGGGCTCCTTCCTCATGGACTTCAGGTTATGGATGGCAGGGCCTGGTGCCAGGATAGAGATCCACCTGCTAGGGGTCCCAGTCCCTCCCCAGAGACACCCCAGGGCCGTTCACATAGGTCCAGAAACAACACAGGAATTTCATGGTTCTAGAGCCACTTCTTAGCCTCTCCTCCAAATGCCTTCCTCTCTCACCATGCAGAGATCGGCAGGGTAGAGTGGAACCCCTACCTTGGCTACCAACTGAAGGCTCAGATGGGATCCTTACAAAAGTCTGAACTCAATGCTCCATTTTCTCACCTCCCATTCTTCCCCTAACCCACTTCAATTGGTTTCTGTTCCCACTGTGCTGCTAAAACTTCACTAACAACTTTGACTTTGCTAAGTCAAATGGTCACTTTTCTGTCCTCATCTTAGGTGATATTTCAAAAGTATTTAACACCACTGTCCACTTTCTCCTTCCTGAAAAGTTTCCTTCTAAAGTTCTCCAGGACACCATGCTTCCCCATTCTTTCTCCTAAATCCTGGGTGTTCCCCCTTCATCTCCTTGGCCAGACCTATAAACATGAGGACTTCAGCCCTCTGTCCTCAGTGACTCCCCTCTCCATCCACACTCTCCCCTGTCATCTCACCCACACTGATAGCTTCAATACCATCTCCATGCAAACATCTGCCCCCAAACCTTTATTTCTAATGCTGATTTCCTTTCTGGGCTCCAGACTCATGTAACCAATGGCCTATTCCACATCTCCACTGGATGTCTTATAAATATCTCAAATTTAATGTGGCCAAGATGAACATTTGATTTCCACCATTCTCCAAGGATCAGTAAACACTATGAACCCATTGCACAGACCCCAAATCTTAAAACCTGGGAACTATTTTTGTCTCTTCTCTTTTATTCATCCCCCCACCCACCACATATAATACATTGGTTCATCCAACTGGCTCTGCCTGCAAAATATATCCTGGATGGGACTGCTTCTCATCTCCTCCAGTGCCACCATTCTGGTCTAAACTGCTGTCACCTCTCACCCACTTTATTCTAAGAGCCAACCTGGTGTCCCTGCCTCTGGTCTTGACCCTTACAATCCATTCTATACAGAGCAAAATGAGACTTAAGGACCTCCACGAGTTGTCCCATACCTACCTGACCTCGTCTCCTTCTATTCTCCTACATTCACTACACACTGACCACATTGGACCTTGCTGAGCTTGTGGGGAACACTGCTCTCAAAATGTCCTGTGACCGCCTCCTTCACTCATTCAGGTCTCTGCTAAAATAGAGCCTCCTCAGGGAACCCTCCCTGATTGTGCTAACTAAGGTGCTTCCCCTGACCCTTGTCACTCTGCCTTATTACTCTGTTTTATTTTATAGCACTTATCTCTATTTGTAATTATTTGTGTGTTTATTGTCTATTACCCTCACTGAAATAAAAGTTCCATGAGAAGAGGGACTCTTTCTTACTCACTGCTTCTATTTCCAGGAACAGGTCCTGGCATATAACAGGCATACTCCTACAGTAAAGAGCTTTTGGGATTGATGAATTGGCTGTTACCACAGGAGCGCAGGGGTCTGTGGGGTGGGGACAGCCGACTCACTCGATAGAAGGCATGTTGGGTGCAGACATCGGGCTGACCTCCTTGGCCTTTTGCAGTGCGTGTTTCTGGTTGAAGGCCTCCTCTTCCTCCTGCTCATCCTAGACACAAAGCAAAGATGGCTTTGCCTGGGAGCCCCTTGAAGGAGAGCAGCTTCCCTTGGCTCTACCTGGAAGGAATTCTGAAGACCAGGTGAAGTGGGGAAAGCAGGGAAGAGGTTAAACAAAGCAGTATGAGGTTGGATTGGCTCAGAGAACTCAGATGGCCAGGGATCAGGCCCCTTAGGGACAGGGGAAGTGATATACAGAGCCTCCCAACCCTAGCACCCAGCAGAGTCAACCATGCTCGTCTCTTCCCTGCCTGCAGGCCAGTCAAGAGAGCTGATGGAAGTCTACTCCAACCCCTAGCCCTCAGTGGAGCTGGCCAGAGTTGTGGAGGTCAGTGGCAAGAGCCAGCACTTCCCAGATGTTCTGTAAGTGTAGAAGTAATCAAGGAGAGTCCTTCCAGGCAGAACTCCTGGGGTAATGCACTGAGGCTGTAAAGGCTATCAAGCCTACCTCCCGGCACAGCCAAGTGGGCAGACACCTCATCCCCCCACCCACAGTTCTGCTTGTAAATGTCCCTCTACGTGATGACACAATCCAGCTCAGGTAAAATGACTACAGTTAACTACTAATACTTAAATCTTCAGAGTATGCTATGGATTTCACATACATTATTTTACTTCATCAGCACAGTAATCCTGGGAGGTATGTAGGGCAGATACATAATTCCCCTTTTACAAATCAGAAAACTGATGCTAGTCGAGACCAGGGGCCTATTCCAAGTTAAAACAGCGAGCATCAGCCCTCTGACCTGAGGGGAGAAGAGCGGTAGGCAGTGGAATGAGTAGAAAGCAGACCTCCAGCAAAATAACACTGCAGGCCTCCTTTTGGGAAGGCCTTTGCCCGACATCTTGGGAGTCCAGAGTTACCCAGAACTGAGCAATGCAGCTGACCACTCATAAGCGTGAGAGAGGGCTCTGCTGATACGCTTGGCGAGAGAGGCTCTGTCCTGACTTAAAGGTGCCCTAGCGGCCCTCTGCTATAGAAGCTGTGTAGCAGCTGTGTCCCTGGGCTGATGAGAGAAGACTGCGAGATGATTACATAGAGGGATTTCTGCCCTCTTCCCAGCCATGGAAAATGTATTGTCCATGAGTCCAGGACTTCTAGGGCACTGAAGTTCTGTTGTCTCTCTTGTTAACTTTGGTCACAGTCAATAAAAATAAACTAAACGTTTGTGTCTAAATAAATAAATAAATAAAACAGCCAGCAAATGGGGGACTCAGACCCAGCTTTTCAGATTCTGAAACTGGTATTTTCCCTACCATACCATGCAGATGAGAAGACTCAGGGAGGTAGGGAAGAACAGCCAGTGCAGCATAGAAGACACAGAGGATGCTCAAAAAATATCACCTGGATGCAAGCAAGGTGCCTGTGACCAAAATTTCAGTGACGCCAAATACTACATATCTCAAAGAACATATCCTTTCTTGGGCACTGGAATACCACAATGGTCACAGCCTAGGAACTGTGAGGCCCCTGTGCCCTCTCACACCAAAACCCAGAGGGTTAAGTCACAAGATTGAGGTCACACTGCCACAGGTCACAGTAGCAGAGGTAGAACTTAAATCCAGGGCTCAAGTGTTTTCTTTACTCATGTCATAATCCTGCAGAGGACCCCTTTGCGAGCCATGGAGCTTGAGTTGTTATTTTCTGCATCCCAAAGAGACCCAGACAGGTCTGAGGCTCACAACTCAATGACAGTGAACAAGGCTTCCTTCATGGGTGTGTGGCTCTCCAACTGTCCAGAGACTTCCAGAAGGGGTGTTCCTAAGCCCATCCAGGAGACTTTTGGGGAGAGTCCCAAAGGCTAGAGGGCACCCAATGGTACTAAAGAACTCTCAGATCCCCAGAGAATAATGCTTACCTTGGTCAGCTCCTGGGCGTTGGCCAAATTGTCCACAGCGATGGCCAAGAACACATTCAGCAGCGTGTCTGAAGTGATGAGTTAAGGATGGGTAAGTAAAAGCAACAAGAAGCTTCAGTAAGGCCGAGAGGGTGTCTCCTGTCTCTCCTGCCTAGGACACTAATGGGAACAGAAGCTGCCCCAAAGAGTCATTTAAGCAGGGGCTTTGAGAGAAGAAAGGGGGATATTATACAACTCTGTTTGGGGGAGAAAAAGGCTATGTCGTCCCTCCTTCCACATATCATCTCTTTGCATGGGACAAGGAAATACACGAATCAAACCACCCAAGATGAGGTAAGGAGCCCTTTAGAGAGCTATGGCCTCTCCCCATGGCAATAACAAGTAACACTGAACAACAAGATGCATAGGCAGCTCATCTCTCCTTTCTGGGAGGCTGAAGTTGTAGTCTACCTAGACCAATGGGCATCATGCTATTTCTGTCCTTAAAGATGAAAAGAAATGTGATCCACAGCTCCCATCACTGACCAGCTCGCAATAACGGGATGCTCACTTACCTTGGCTCTGTCTTCCTAAGGTCCTGGCAGGCTACCATATTTCATTTAACAAAATGTCACAGAACAGGCAAGAATCATCATGCCACCCATTTCTGTTCCATGCTCTAAGCTCCAAAGTGTCAATTTTCCAACTGCCATTGAAGTCCATGTTTTGTGGAGCACAGAACTGGTTCTAGCATTAAAGTCCAGGTCTGACTACCCTCAGCATAAAAGGAAAATCAAGATGTCACGGTGACAAACTGGCTTACCATTTCTGTGACTCACCACATGGCTTTCTTTTCATGAGTTTCTTCTGTTTGGTTTATAGTCAGCTGTGGACCCTAAAAGTTTTTCAGGGCAGAAAACTTAAAGGAACATCTCTTCTCTGCAAGACCATGGGAAATGCAAAAGTACAGCTGCATTATATGGCTCTCTGTTTTTACTCTATCAATCTCAATTCAAAGCAAATACTACTCCCCCCAAAATACCTAATGATTGTAGAGCAATTTGTAGTTCATTAGGCCCATTCAAATGGACTTTCTCATTTAATAGCCTTCACAACTAACAAAGGAGATAGATATTGTTATCCTCCTTTCAGATGTGCAAAACAGAAGCTCAGAAAGATTAAGTGACTTTCCCAAGGTCACAGAGCTGGAAAACAGTAGCTGGGATTTAAACTCAAATCTTCCTAGTCTAGATCCTGAGACCAGGCATGGGCTTTGGATTTGGATGGACTTGATTTCTAGTCTCCCTTTACAATTTACTACTTGATTTTGATGAAGGTATTTTTTCTAAGACTCATGGGGTAAGGAATAGATGAAATAGTGCATGTAAAGCACTTAGTTCGGGGTCTCACATATAGCACAAATACAACAAATGTTAGTTATATAATACTTAGTAACATTGGTATTAGTCTTAACACTAACATTTTTTGAGATCTTACTATGTGGCAGGCACTGTTCTATCCTAAAATGCAATAGCTCATTAGTATTATAATCTGTCTACTATTACAGTCTACATTGACCTTTGTCCCCTCTTATTTTCCCCAGCTCATAGTATCTCCAACCATTCAATATAACATCCTTGTATGTCATTGTGTGTGTACACCACCGATTTGAATGATACTCTATTTTTAAAATATTTAACTTCTTTACCCAACCAGCAGACAAGGTCCTTAAGATCAGGATCCCTGTTTCCCTGAATACATCAGGCAATGTCCATCTCCCCTCCCCCGCCCACCCCCAGTTCTACCATCAGCACCACCAGGCAGGCAGCACAAAGAGGAGCATCTTAAAAAGGATACAGTTTCCAAACAAGGTGAGTACAATGAAATAGATGGCTGACCACATGCCTGAGCTGACGCCACCCTGGCTGCGGATCCCATTGTACATCACCTCATTCCAGTCCTCACCTGTCAGGATCTATATGGAGCAAACAACAGGCAGATCAGGGACCTGGGCAGGTCGAGAAAATGGGGCTAACTATAAAGTTCTTGGCCTAGGTCTTTTCCATCTACCCCCTTGCTTGCCCATCCTACCAGAGAGGAAAAAAAACACTTTCATGAATAGTCATAAACTTTCTTT
>JAQZBX010010231.1:0-44632 GCA_029593785.1 Cabassous unicinctus | reverse complement strand
CTGGGAAAAAGTGGCAGAGGGGTAAAACAGCCTGCAGCATGTCTGCAGGGAATTTGGAAAGCAAAGACAGAGGACTGAGACGATGGGGTGGAGAATGAGCCGTGGGGAATGATGGGGTGCAGTGAAAATGGATAATAGGTCGTATTTAGGGGTGAGAGGGAACCATGGTTGGGTTTAATCAAGGCAGTAGCCCAATAGTAATAATAATAGCTGCCTTTTACTGAGCACTTACTATGCATCAGACACTGTGTTAATGGTTTATATTCATTGTTTCATTGAATGCACAAAAAGTAAATACAAATGAGTTCTTATGGCTAAGAGATTTCAAAGTGAGTCGGGATGTCATTCCAGAGGTTATGCTTATACACGTCTCAGCAGGATCTCATTGACTGCTGCTCTAAATATTCCCTCAAATAGCAGGGCTCCTGAGGGCTCTGGAGACATTCAGACACTCTAGGCAGGGCTGACAGCTCAGGAGTTTAGTGGCCTGCCAGTGGGCCTTACCTTGGAATTTAGGCTCCCCAGTGTGACAGTGTTCGACTCATTTGTGGTTTCCCTACACATGTCTCTTCTGCCCCTTCTATTTGACCCTATAGTTAGCACTATACTTGATAGGTGTATGTTTAAGAGACTTAAATCTTTGGGCTGTCCATGTGCCAGTTGGGCCCTGACTTTCAGCAGAGTTGCAACACCTACTCTCCAGTTGATTGAACTCACCCAGGACAACTAACAAGGAGATGATGATGGACAACACCCATCCCAAGGAACAGAGAGAGTCTGCAACTGCAAGCAAGAGAGTTCCATCAATCTGCCCCGTGGGATCTAGGCCCCCTTTCAATTAGAGGCAGAGTGAACATCACCATTCCCAAATCCTCAGGATTGGGGAATGAACAATGAACTAAAGTAGACTTACTATTATTCTACTATAGACTTATTGTTATTCTAGCAAAGGAGGAACTTTTATCATTGATGTGGAGGCAGTGTGGAGGTTCTGAGGGGAGGGAGAAGGGGGCATTTTTGCGACATTGAAATTGTCCTGAATGACGTTGCAATGATGGATATAGGCCATTATATATTTTGTCATAACTTACAAAATTGCACAGGACAGAGTGCAAGCTATAATGTAAACTATAATCCATGGTTAGTGGCAATGCTTCAATATGTGTTCATCAATTGTAACAAATGTACCACAGTAATGAAGGATGTTGTTAATGCGGGAAAGTGTGGGAGGGGGAGGGAGTAGGACATATGGGAATCCCCTAATTTTTTTATGTAACATTTATGTAATCTAAAGTTTCTTTAAAATAAATAAATAAATAAGAATATGATAATAATAGTAATAAAAGCCCTATATAATAGGTACAGTTTGACTGATGGGGGAACGGAGGTGAAGATGTTAAGAGACTTCCGTAGGCCAAAGCCAGGTCTATCTGCTTGTAGTCTTTGCTCTTAATCTCCTCACTATCCAGACTGGCCTTTAGAAATATCAGGTTAGCATTGGGAAAGAACTGGTAAAGAGGGAAGGGCTGAGCAAGTGACAGATTGCACTCCGGAGGATGAGCAAATCCCTTAGAATTGTGAAAAAAGAAGTCACTCTGCTGGTGGAATTCCAGGCAGCATTTCTAGTCCTTTCAGGGAGATATTTTGAGATAAGAGGGAGAGCTCCCAGGATTCCAGTCTATATGGACCACTTCCTGCTGCACTGGGGAAGGAGATGGAAAGTAGAAGAGAGTCAGGCCCTCTGGCTTGTGTTAATTAACATCTTTTACACCCATTCTTCTGGGTTCTGAGGAGATACCTAACATTTCTGGATAATTTTATGGAAGCTGCTTTCCCTGGCAACCCACCAGACACAGAACCTCGAAGTGAAAAGACCATAAAACAACCCGTAACCTTCATTGTTTTTTCCACTTCTATAATTAGATTTTAATAGCACTTTAACATCCTTGAGGAAAGGGCCATAGAATCACCAACTCTGGGATCTGGAAATGTCTCTGGGATTATCAATATCTTTTTCAATGCATGATCCCAGTGTCTATACCTATTTTTTCTTTAATTAATTTTTATTTTTTGTTTTTAAAGAAGCTTTAGATTACGTGAATATTACATAAAAAATATAAGGGATTCCCATATGCCCCACTTGTTTGCCCTCCCACACTTTCCCACATCAACAACATTCCTCATTAGTGTGGTACATTTGCTACAATTGGTGAAAACATATTGAAGCATTGCTACTAACTATGGACTATAGTTTCCACTCTGTCCTACACAATTTTGTAGGTTATGACAAAATATACAATGGCCTATATCTGGCACTGCAATGTCATACATGACAACTCCAATGTCCCAAAAATGCCCCCATATTACACCTATTCTTCCCTCTCCCATCCCTCAGAACCTCTGGTGGCCACTGTCTTCATAACAATGATAAGAGTTCTTCTATTGCTAGAATCACAATAAGTCTATAATAGAATAACAGTAAGTCTACTCTAGTCCATTGTTCATTCCCCAATCCTGAGGATTCTGGGATGGTGATGCTCACTCTGCTTCTAATTGATAAGGAGTTTAGATCCCATGAGGCAGATGGATGGAACTCTCTTGCTTGCAGTTGCAGACTCTCTCTGTCCCTTGGAATGGGCATTGTCCATCATCATCTCCTTGTAAGTTGTCCTGAGTGAGTCCAATGAACTAGAGAGTAGGTATTGCAACTCTGCTGAAAGTCAGGGCTCAACTGGCACATGGACAAATCAAAGATTTAAGTCTCTGGGACATATATTTATCAAGTATAATGCTCATTATAGGTTCAAATAAAAGGGGCAGAAGAGCCAGTTGTAGAGAACTTGTAAATGAGTCTAACTCTGTTACACTGGAAAGCATAAATTCCAAAGTAAGGCCCACTGACAGGGTGCCAAATTCCTGAGCTGTCTGCCCTGCTTACAGTTTCTGGATGCCTCTAGAGCCCTCAGGAGCCCTGCTATTTTAGGCACTGTTTACTGTGAAAGTCAATGAGATCCTGCTGAGACTTGCATATGCGTCAGCTCTGGAATGAACTCAGAACTCACTTTGAAGTCTCTTAGCCATAAAAACTCATTTGTATTTACCATTTCCCCCTTTTGGTCAAAGTCTTTTTCTAGATGCACTTCTAGTTGACATTTGGTAATAATCCCTCTGTGCCTGGGAGATGCATCCCCAGGAGTCACGTCCCACACTGGGGAGAAGGTAGTGCATTTATATGCTGAGTTTGGCTTAGAGAGAGGCCATATTTAAGCAACAAGCAGGCTTTCAGGAGGTAACTCTTAGGCAGTATATAATACTAGGCTAAGTTTCAATTTCATGAGAAAAGGTTTATAAGTACAATCATTAATATCAAGGGCCTGGTGTTAATTCCCCTTCTTCCTATTTTTGAGATCTCTGACTTTTGGACTTTTCTTTGATGTATGTGCCTATCTGTGATGTTCATCTTTGGACAAGTCCTGCAGGTTGATGACTCTCAAATGCTGGTCTAAACTTTGGTGTCAAAATGTGAAGGGCAATCTTTATAGTAAGATGATGTTATCCCTATTTTATATTGGTGATTAAAATGTACTTTCTCTTATAAAATGCTGATAATAGTACTTGTAACTTCTGTTTGATGAAGTGTTCTTTCCTGGCACCAGAAAATATTGATAACATCATGTTGGCCCCCAAAAAAATTGGTTTTAGAAATTTGACTTGGCCATGGAATCCCAAAGGCTAATGGTGATGCTGTAGGTAGTAAAGAATAAGTCTGTTTTTCATTCTTCATCACAGTCTACATTTGACTTCAGATACTATTATCATATCTTTGTATATTTCATTATCTATGTAACACTTTGGTAATGTCTTGTTTCTAAAAGGTGATCATTAAATGTGTGAGAAGTGGATTTCTAGGCAATCAAAAACTTATTAGAGCATTTTTCTATGTTCAGTCCTATTTGAAATGGTGCAACATGCAATATAGTATAAATAAATTTCAGCGATTCAAAGCTAGCAGGCAAGCCTTTGGTGTTGTAGAGTAAACTTGGTGGTTAAGAGCTCAGATTCTGGAACCAGAATTGCCTGAATTCTGATTGCCTGAATGTGAGCCCAGGCTTTCCCATCAGCCAGCTGGATAACCTCAGGTAGTTTACTTAATAATGTAGGACTTCACTTACCTTTTCTGTAAAGTGGGTATAATGAAAGCTTCATAGGATTGTTGTGAAGATTGCATGACTTTAACCAGATGGAGGCCTTAGAGTAGTTCCAGATATGTAGGAAGTGCTCATTAGATGCTGACTCTCATCATTAAGTTTATACATCAGAAATAGTGGGGTGGGGAGACCAGGCTGATTTGAATCAGAAGACCTGAGTGCAAGTTACTATTCTGCCACTTGCTAGTTGAAAGTCACTTAGTTTTCCTACATAAAATGATATTCAGAACTGACTAAAAGTCAGTAAGAGTTTAGAGAAAGCTAGTGTTCATTGGATGGAGATGCTGAAAAAACCTCCATGAAATGGGGTCTGGAAGGATTAGCAAAAATTACTATGAAGAAGACAGGGAAATGGGCAGCCAAACAGGAGAAATATCCTGTGGAAATATTTGGGATCACCTACATTTTTCTTTCTAGAAAGTTCTTTGAAGTTGCATTAGTCAGCCAAAGGGGTGCTGATGCAAAATAACAGAAATCTGTTGACTTTTATAAAGGGTATTTATTTGGGGTAGAAGCTTACAGTACCAGGCCATAAAGCATAAGTTACTTCCCTCATCAAAGTCTACTGCCACGTGTTGGGGCAAGATGTTTGCCAATGTCTGCCAAGAGTTCAGGCTTTTGAGTTCTTCTCTTCCTGGGGCTCCATTTCTCTCTGGGCTCAGCTGCTGTGCTCTCTCCACAAGGCTAGCTGTAGACTATCAGGCAAATGGTTCTGTCTCTCTCTCTGGGGCTTCTGCCATGTCTAAGGAGCTGTCTCTATTCCTCTGTTTTCTTCCCCTGTGCGTTCACTTCCCAGGCTCCAGCTCAAAACTCAGCATCAAGACTCCAACTTCAAAACTCCGACATCAAAACTCCAACATCAAAACTCCTGGGAAGTGGCTGTGGCTCAAGCAATAGAGCTCCTGTTTAGCATATGGAGGACCTGGATTTGATTCCCGGGACCTCCTGGTAAAAAACAAAACAAAACAAAACAAAAACAAAAAAAGACATCCCAGACCTGTGCGGAGAGCTGCAGGCACCCACGCGGCAAAGCGATGCACCAAAAAGACAATGATGCAAACAGATAGAAGAGAAAAAAAACACAAAAAAACAAAAACCTCCAACTAACTCCTCTGCTTTGCTGTGTAGTTTTATCCATGTCATACTGATGTGGCCCATTCAAAGCCTAATCATAATTTAATCATGCCCAGGTACAGACCAGTTTACAAACATAATCCAATATTTATTTTTGGAATTCATAAACCATATCAAACTGCTACAGAAGTATTAATAAGATCATAGTGTGTGGGGGGGGTGGTCATTGAAATAATTGCAGCCAATGGGGCTTTCTTTTCCAAAGAGACCCCCAGAAATAGAAATTCCGTTCTTCCAGGAGTTCACTACCATGACAAAACCCTCCTTACCATAAAGGAGTTGATGTAAAGATGAAACTAAACTTGAAAATGGGATTAAGAGAACTCAAGTTATTACACTGCTATTGTTCAGGGTCTGAATTGTTATCAAGAACACATAAGATGGAATCGATCCGGAAAGGTTTTCTGCAAGGCGTGGGTGAAAACAGATGTGTGTGTGTATGTGTGTGAATATTCAATGAGACAGGTTGTGGGTGCTTCTGGCTCTCTAGATTTTAATTGTTGCCAGAGATTAGGGTGCCATCTGGATAATACCTGCATCCAAGAAGTTACATGGATTCTCGTTGATTTTCAGAAATTTGTCAAAAATGCCTTTATTTATTTTCACGCAAAGAGGAAAGAAATACTCAACCATTAAGATTATTAACAGGGTCTGATCATGTGAGATGGGGAAAGATTATCTGAGGCCGTGTTTTTTTATGTACTGGGAGGATGTTGATAAGCCACAGCAAGGATTGAGTTAAAATATATATAGCAGGTATGAACAGAGCATGCTGAATGGATAATCTGATAGAATGGCCCTTTCAGCCAAATAAAGGTGTCTGCACAATTCAGTGGTGGCTATGGCATTTGAGGTTGAATCTGTGACCTCAGAAATGGGAAGTGGAGGTAGCTTCATAACCTCAGTGGTTGTCAGGTAAGCTTTTTCACTAGAACATCTTGGAAATCCATCCATCCGTCCATCCTTTTACCCAATGAGAATATGTGGAAAGCTTCCCCCTTGTGTTAGAAACTGTGGTTACAGTGAAAAAGTAGATATGTTCCTGCTCTGGAGGAGTTCAGTTAGTTGACAAATACATGTCATGCAACCTACTCTATGCCAAGTTCTGGTGATATAAAAGCGAACAGGGCGGATATGACATTTATCTTTATGGAGTTTAAAATTCAGGAGAAATATAATTTTAAGCAAATGGAGTATAATATGAAAGTGCTGATATTCATATCTCTCTATCTAGGTGTATATGCATATATATATATATATATTCCAAATAATATTACTATCATAATGTGCATTTATTGAGCATTTGCTATGTGTAAGGCATGGTACTAAAACATTGTGTTTGTACTGTCTCAAAGTCTAAGTAATTCTCCCCACAGCCCTCTGAAGTAGCTAGAATACAGTGATTCATATTTTATCCTTACCCAATAAGAAGACAGAGTCAGGAATGTTAAAATAAGTTATCCCAGGAAACAAAAATAATAAATGGAGTGAGAAACAAACCCAGGTCTGCTGACTCCCATGCTCTTCCTCTTATCTCCCTCTGTACCACCTCCCCAACATTCTATGGGACTGGAGGAAAACAAAAACTAAGGTGGTTGGGATCAAGGATGGGGCAGAGGCAGGAAAAATGCCCAAGGTCTAGTAAGACCATAGGTCTAGTAAGAATTCTCTGGGATAGCACATGCAGGAAGAGCCTTTCAGGCTGTGCGAGCAATGTGCACAAACACATATGGGGTCTGGAAAATCACGGCCTGTTAGGAAAGATAATTAGCTCTGAGTAAGTGGGTTGGGGGCAGCTGGAGTTGAGGCAGAGGAGAGGGACATTCATTCCCTCTGCACAGCTTTGGGCAGGTAACAGCGCCTCAGGTTTCCGTGCCTGCCAAGGATCACTTACTTCTCAGGGACTGAGCACGGGAGGATGGATTGACTGACCTGATTAGGAAACAGCCCGCAGAGATGGAAATAAAGAATGAGGAAGCAGGTATTAAATGTAGAAAGATGGGCTGCCAGGTTCAAGGGCTCCTTTGGGGAGGCAGGGAAGGCTTTCAAACAGGGTGTGGTACAGGAGGAGTAAACATTTTGAGGAAACCAGATCCATAAAGTGAAATGTAAATGCAGTGGGTGTGGATACTGTGAGTGGGGGGACGGGGGAGAAATGCTGCGTGGTGCCAGGCAGGGAATGGAGCAGTTAACTTTAGGGTTTATGACTTGAGGAACGTGACCCGTATAGCCAGCTTCCTTACTGATGTGTTTTTAATCGGATGTTCTTCTAAAATTCACCCTTCACTGCCTCCATATCTCATTCCCCGTAGGCAGTGTGGAACAATCTGTTTGCATCTGCACTTTATACAGCTGTGGGGCCTTCTCCTGTCACACCTGGTGGGTCACATCTTGGACACAGCACAATAGCCTAAGTTACGTTGTGCTGAATTCTCCCGGTGACCCGGTGGAAGCTCGCTTTGATACTGTGCCCTAATAATAATAGGAAGCGTTTAGTGCACGCATGCTCCCTGTGTCCCAGGCATTCTGCTAACTGCTTTATATGCACTAAGAGACTTTATCCAGGTGAAAGCCCAGCATATTATATTCATCTCTATTTTGTATAAAGGTACACTGAGTTGCACAGTTAATTAATGGCAAACCCAGGATTTGAACTGGGGGATGTCTCTGGAACCTTGTGCTTGACCAGTATGGTACATTGCTTGCTTGATGCTGAGTGTGCATTTTCCAGTATTAAGTGTAGGGGAAATTTGGAGCTGTGTTACAATAATAGGTTTGTCTTAGGAACAAGGATGAAAATAATATCAGGCCGCCACAAAATATCATCAGGCTTAATTTTGCTCACAGGTGTCCTGTCACCCACTGGGGGTGTCTTATTGGTCTCATTTCCAGAGACCTCTTAGTTTATGCACATATTTACTCCGGACCTGTTTCCAGGCCATGATGCAGATGCCATGTAAGTTTACCATTGTGTGGCAAGGTAAATGGAGGCTTAGACAGGTGATGTGGTCTTCTCTAGGAACTTGAGTGAATGACTGATGTGGGGTTCAAACTGAGGGTGGGCTTGGCACAGCATGTCCCTTCTCTTTGTCTCTGTTCCTTTTCCCATAAAACAAAGGAATGGAGTAGATCAGTGCTTCTAAAACACCAGTCCTTCACTTACCGCCTTAACAATTTCTGCTGTCTTTTTGCTCCATCTGTACTATTTAATATTTTGCTTAACATCGATCTACTTCTTATTTAAATGCATATATTTGCAACAGAAACTTCTTATCACTACTGCAAATTAAAAACATCAATAACAGTACTGTTTGCATTAAGTAGATGGTACCTTTGCAAATAAATATAATGGAAACAAAAACAATGCAGTGATAGTTTAGCTTTATAGCGTTGCCTGCCCAAGTCTCTTGTCTTGAGGCCTGCCCACTTTGTGCTAAAAAGGAATATTTATGTTAGAGAGAAACTAAAGATACAACAGTGCCAAAATGAGTCTTTCTCTGTGACACATTCATGATTGAGAGATAGTTGAAAGGGAATATTTATTTCAATATAAGAGTTAAAAAGTTACTTTATGAAAGATCAGATCTCCGTTTAAAACCACGTTCTCTCTGAGTATCGTAGACAGCCCTCATTTTGCAAAATGCTGGACCTGGACATCTCTAGCGCCTTCCCAGCTCTTGTATTCTCTAAGAACTTTTAAAGATCCTCTTACACCTAGAAGTCCAGTTTGAAAGGAATAGACACGATTGGATGATGAAGTGATATGGGTCTAGACTGAGATGGGGAAGAAGGAAGTAGAAAGAGAGAGCTGTTGCTATGCCCTTGCTATCTTGAAACATCTAGAAGGGAAGCCAGGATTGTAGACTATAATGTGTAAGTCTGGGACTTTTTTTTCCCAGAACCACATCCTCCCATTCTGGCCTTTTCACTCTTTCATGTTTTCACATTTGATGCCCATTAGCTCCCTACTCTATGGTCCTTCCCAGATTCTCACCTGTTTGTTCCTTTCTTGTTCACCAGGACTGATATCAATTTAAAAAACTATTTCTAATGAGGATTTGCATTTTAACAATACTGTAGGAGGAATTAATATGAATCATGCATTTACTCTGTCCCCATGACTGGATGAGTATTTGACATATATTATTTCACTTCCCCCCAACAGCTCAATGGAGTAAGCAAGGGTTAGCGTCTCATATGAAACATCAGAAAATGAGATTTGGAGAATGGCAGCAACTCAACCTAAGTTCCACAGCTTTTCAGGTTTATAAAACCTGACTGTCTCCAAATCCTGTGCTTTTCCTTTGTTATTGTTACATCTTGGAGATATAGGTTGGAGAAGAGGGGGTTCTCAGTAAGGGGGCAGTTCCTGGCCCCATTCCTGTACCCTAGGGGTGGGGCACACTGGCATGTCTCTCAGCTCAGTTCAGCTTTCCCTTGTTCAGTGATTAGAGTATGATACTAATGAAACCCTACTCATGGACTTTAGCCCCTTGGGGGCCAATTAACTTCAGCTGCCAGGAACCTCAGACCTAAATCCAGATCAATTAGCTCATCCCAGGTGCCCAGTAACATTTTTCCTTGACTCATTTTAACTATTCTTCCATTTTTATTTTTAATTGTCTTGTTTTATATTTTATTTAACTTCATGAAATCACTTTAAATGTGTCTTGGGGAAGATGGGGTATGGATTCTAAAGAAATTAGTAAAATCACTTTAGGTCATCTCTGTAAAGGAAGAACAGCTCATCTGTCCTCTTCTGGATGGAAGCTGGGGTTGTTTCTGAGATAGCGGCTTAGGGAGGTGAATCCCTTCTGGAGCACAAGGTAGCAGGGAGTGGGAATGGGTGTGGGGAGTAGCTGGACAGAGATACCACAACCCTATGGGTTAATGAAGTATAGCTTAAAAATGGAATGTTTGCACATAAAAACACATTGGGGAACCAGAACTCACCCAGGATTCTTGGCCCGTGTTGGATGTAACCCTGAAGGAGGATTATATTACCTGTGACATAGTGGAGCAGTCTTGGATTTGAATTCTTTCTCTTTAATTAATGAGCTAGGTGACTGTGAGTCACTTAACTTCTCTGAGCTTGTTTCCTCATCTGTAAAATAGAAATAGTAATTGCCACTGTGATTAAAAACCCAGCAAAGTCTGGTGCCTGACACTTGCAAGGAGAGCGCCGATGACATTAATTCATTAACTTATTCATTCATTCCAAAATATTTATTGAGGGCATGCTATATGTCAGCCACTGTGCTTTGGGTTGACCGAAAAGGACAAAGTTTCTGTCCTGTTGGTGATGATATTCTAGTGGAGAAGACTAATATGTAATCAAAGAGTTGTAAAACATAATGTGGTAGTTATAAGTTGTATGAAAAAATAATAAAGCAAATTAAGGTTTAGCACAGGAAATGGCAAACTATGGCCCTGGGTCAAATCTGGCCCACTGTCTGTTTTATACATAAAGTTTTATTGGAATACAGCCCTGCTCATTCATTTGCTTAGTGTCTAAGGCTGCTTTCATGCTACAATGGCAGAGTCGAGTCATTGAGACAGAGGCCATGTGTCCCACAAAGCCAAAGCTGTTTACTACTTGGCCCTTTACAGAAGAAGTTTTCCTACTCCTGGCTCACACGAAAGCCAAATAACCGAGAGCGTCTGTCCAGGTGGAAAGCGGGGCTGCGCTGCTCTCTATTTCCCTCTCCGTTTGGTTCCTTGTCTCCTCACCCCCCTCCCTTTCTCTTCTTCCTCCATTTTTCTTCCCCTTTTCTTCTCTTCCTTTCCCCTCCCTCCCTATCTTTCCTTCCTTTTCCTCCGCTCATTTTTCCCCACTGAAAGTCTCCGTTTAGTTCAGGCTTTTTCAGTTTATAAAGAGGAAACTGAAACCCAGAAGCGGGAGGTGACTGCCCAGATTAGGTGGCCAGAGAGTGGGCGTCAAGGGGCAGCCACTGCCCGGCCGGTGTTTTCCTCCCTGCGCCTTCGCAATGGAGGCAGTGCCTCGTTAGCGACTGAGAGCAGCCAGAGAGCCACAAACACGGGAGAACCTCGAGTACAGTCCCTGGCACGTAATAAATAAGGCTTCAATCCCTGCGTGCAAGAAAAGCCCGGTCTATTTGCAGAGGCAAAAAAACACATACGTCCTGCACTCCAGAAAGCAGCCAGAGCTGTGGAGATTGGGGTTTTTCAGCCCAGCAGCAGGAGAGGCCTGAAGAGTCTCCCCAGTACCCCTGAAACCCCTCCTGGCATCATGGCCACCTCTGAAGACACGCTAAAAGTAGCTGACTTAAGTCAATAACCTGATTTTGAAAGGAAAGGAAGCCACTTGCCCCAGGCCGTACAGCAAGGTGGTGGGAAAGCCAGAACCAGGCTTTCTAGTCAAGCCCTTGTTCTGTCACAGGACTCTGTAAGTAACCATGGAAGGTCAGTGTATGTTTTAAAAGGCAAAGAGCAGAATTATATTCCTCAAAGCTACAGGATTCGAAAAGGGGCTGCTGCAGTCAGGGAAGACTTCCTGGCAGAGGCAGGGCTTAGATGGAACTTTACTTCTGAGCTCAAGATGGGGAAATAGGCAGAGAAGATGCTCTGCATCTAGAAAGACAGCAGTAAGTCCCCCAAAGTGTGAGGAAATTGGACTGGCTGTGGTTAAAGGATCAGTTTTGGAAAGGAAGCAAACACAAGTTTAGAGAATTAATCCAGTTAAGGGAGAGGCTAGGGTGCTTAGTCAAGATGTTTGGACTTGACCTCTGTCAGTCAGAGGTCCCAAACAGATGCACCTAGTCCACATATGGTAGTGTTTGGCTTAGCCCTCACAGGGTCACAAGGCGCCGGTGCAGTGGGGGAGGGACCGTTTGTCAGTGCTTAAAAATGGAGAGATTGCACATAAAAATCTAGATTCCTTTCAGGCTTCTCCTGAGAATCAGGTGATCTGGAAGCCTAGCTCTGCCATTCCCTCCTGGAAGTAGTCTGCGGCCCTTCTAACCAGGACATGTGCCTACAGTTTTCACCATCCTTCCGTTTTTTAACTCTGCACCTGGCTGCCTCATTCCCTGATGTTAACTGCCTGGCCTCTCTAGGCTTTGAACTTGCCTTTCCTGAGAGAAGTGACGATGCATTAAAAATTCAGCATCATTGACATGATGAAATCAGTGCTAGGCTCTTCATTTGCTCATCGAACATTTATTGAGCATCTATATCCTGCAAGGCTTTAGAAAAGAAAGATTTCGTCCAGGAGATGAGATGAGCAGCTGCTCTAGTTGTTCAGGTGATAGAGGATGAAATCTGCTTGGGAACATAGCATTGTGATGGAGAAGAGGTTGGATCATTCTCCCTTGATTTCCATAGTCCTCCTTTTAAAGAGGAGGCTGGAGCACATCCCATTGCCATAGAATTGAGGCACCTGTCCTTTAAGACTCCTTCCCCAGGTTTCTTTTATATTATATTCATCTGAGAAGAGAGATCTTCCTTTTTTCTGTCTCTCTCATATTTTCTCTCTCTTTAGCTCTTCTCGCTCCCTTCCTATGAAGTGAATGCATCCCATCTGGTCTCCCACTCCCCACACCTCTCCCCCTGCATACAGAGTAGATGATCCTGACCCTGCGAGGGGTGGCTGTGTGCCTTCACAGACCTGCTAGAGCAGACTCCGGAGAGACCCGCTGGCAATGCCAGCCTCGGTGAGCCACTGTTTCAAATCAATATAACTGCTTTGTTTCCATCTCTGCATTTGACTGCAGTATTTCTGTTCCCTCTGCCCCCTAGCACGCTCTCTCCCCTGCATTTCACACCCACCCTCGCAGCCCACCCTCTCTGTCACTTCTCCAGTGTGTTCCCCAAAGGCCCAAATGTCTCACCATCCCTCACACACATTACAGTATGATTGCTTCGAAATAATGAGGAGCTGAATTGGGACGTTGGCTTTACTGGAAATGGTCCTTATGCTAAAACAAAACAAAGCAAGAATCTTACCCCAAAAAATCAATGCCTGTAGCAGCAGGAGAGGCTGCTTGGAGTAGCAGAAATAGAATGCACACTTGGTCTTTACTCTGGGTTCTCTCATTAACTAGCTGAGGGACCTGGGGCAAGCTTGGATTTCTTCGACATAAAATAAAGCAACTGGACCTGAGTCTCTTTAAGAACCACTCAATCTAAATTATTTTGGAGCACTAAGAGGAAAAAGTGCCCTAACATTTCTGATGAGTTTTTTTAAATTTTATATCTGACATGATGCTAGTAAGACATTAAATCTGCAATCCAGGAGACTTTCACCCATGTGTGTCAGCCTTAGTGAGGACTTTACCTCCTCGAACAGCAAGAAAGGCTTAGGTAGGACCCAAAAGCCCTTCCTGACTGCATGAGATCTTAGAGCTTCTTAAGAAATGCCCTTTCCCTTCTCTATGGATCATGGGGAATAAGGTCAACATCAAACCATGGACTGTTCAGAATCTGCACTTTCTGCAAATAGAAGGCAAGACTGGATGATCCCTTTGGGCCATTCCCCATCTTAGCGGGTACTGGTAGTATTGCAGAAAGCAGATTTTAGGTTTAGGGAAGTCACTTACCTCATCCCCCAGCATGTGGCCTGGCACACAAAAGGTGACCAATAAATGCCTGTTGCGTGAACGTTAAGTCTTTAATATGTGATCATCGTTTGTCATAGGATGCCTGAGTTGGAAGCCCTTAGAGATCATCCGATCCCACCAACTGTTTTCTATAAGGTCCAGACTGCGGCCGAGCCTGGCCTAGAGTCACGTGATGAATTACAGACTAAGCTGGGGCTCCAGCCAGGCCTGCTGACTCCCAGGCCAGTGCTTTTTGCACTGACCAACTCTCTTTTGTATCCAGCAGTGAAACTTGGCTAAAGCAGTCTTAGGTTAATCATTTCCAGGGGCCCTTCTGAGTTTGGTGCAAATTATGGGAGGCTTTTGGTGGAGGCCCAGCCAGTGTCCTCTCTTCTTTATTCTCTCCTCGTCCTGGACTGACTCTCTCTGTTGGTCTCAGTCAGGAGAACATGATAATCTTTCTCCCTACTCTCTAGCAGCACATGGCTACCCTATCACTCATGCTAATAGATCCTGCTGAGAACCCACAGTATATCTGGAAGCCATTTTCTGTTTGGAAGTCAATGGCGGTCAGCCAACATTTCAATAATACTTGCTTTCCTAAAGCATAGACAAATCAAATCTATTCACTTCCTTCAGACTCGATCCCTCTTTTTCTGGCACGATTTTCTCTCATCTGAGATGAGCCAAGGCTTTGGGCTTCATCTCAACTTTGCTCATTGCTTTGGGCCTGGGGTGAGATCTTGGAAGGCGCATGAGACCCAGCAGTGCCTGCGCTTGGGCAATCTTAGCCTCACTACTTTAACTCTCCAGAACTGTTTGTCTAGGAAATGAGGACTGGGTTTCCCATCCTGCCAGGGACTCGGTATTGTCGGGAGGGTCTGATGAGGTAATGCATTCCCTGAGATCTAGAGTACCAGGTACATGCCCGCCTGTGGCTGCTTGCTAATGTGAGCCCCCTTCCTTGAGCAGGAACTTGTATTATTTTGAACTTGTATCATCTGTTCTATAATGAGCATCTGGGGCATCCTGGCAAGGAAGCAGGTCTGATATTTTGGGGCAAAGGATTCTCTTTTAGGAGCAGTTCCCTTTATCTAGCTGCCTACTGTGTGCTAGGCCCCAAGCCCAGCAGGAAAGCAGTCGTCTTCTGGGACTGCATTTAAAGCTGCCTCTGTCAGGCAGTGTATCAGCTAGGAATAGACCAGGCGTTTCCTCTGGAGTTTCACAAAAATGGATCCTTTGGGTCAAAGGCCCCCTTAATCTGTAAAACACAAGCTGTTTCCTGGACCCGAGGCCTTCGCAGACTTCTTAAGCTTGAAGGGGCTTTGGTATGGAAAAAAAAATTGTTTGTGTTTTGAAGATTAAGGTCCCTTTCATCCAAAAGATGCGTTTTTTCCCTCTCAAGCTTCCAGTGAAACACCTTGTTCCTTTCTGGCTGAAAACCTGCAAGCGTCTTTTCTTATGCATAGACAGATTAGATTCAACTGCACATTCTGCCTGTAAGAAAGATGGCGCCTCAGAGAACACTCAGTGCCCCCCTTCTTCCAGGACCAGCCCTCCTCCCCAATTCCAAATATAGGCCAACCATCCCCTCAAATGCATTTAAAGTAATCAGGGAACTTCTTAAAACTCCAGATTCTGACACCTTACCTCCAGAATTTCTAACGAAGTAAGTCTGGGGGAGAAACAGCATTTTCAAAGCAGAGACTGCTCAGGACCCACAGGCCACACTGGTCCTAGGCAGACATCTAGCCTGGGACCAGAATCCTCAGCCTTGGAACATCAGGTGGTTCAAAGTTCAGGCTTTGGGTTGACTTAGGATTAAATTTCCACTCTGACTCTTATTGGCTATGATGGGACCTTCAACAAGTAACTTGACTTCACCGAACCTCAGTTTCCTTATCTACAAAATGGGAGTAAGAATATTACCATGGAGCAGTTAGCTATGGCCCCAAATGGTCAAGTAACCTTCCACCCCCACCCCACTCATCCCCACCCCACATTCAGTAGCTCTAAGCAAAGGGCATTTATTATTATATCTCATGCATCTGGGGGTCACCTGGGGGCCAGGCTAATCTAGCCTGATCTCTTTGATCTAGGGCTGGGCTGCTCTCATTTGCAGTTTATTTGGGGTCTTGGCTCCTGGTCTGGCTAAAACAAGTTAGATGGGCAGCTCTGCTTCCCATGTCTTCCGTTCTCCTTTTGAAAGGATGGGCTACCCCAGGCACGTCCTTCTTGTGGCAATTGCAGCAGCACAAGAGATTAAACAGAAACCCACAAGGCCTCTTGAGGTGTAGGCTCAAAGTGGTTGTACCATCACATCTGCCTCATTCTAATGACCAAAGGGAGTTACCAGGAGAAGCCTGGATTCAAGGAGTGGGAACTAGATTCTGCCTCTTCCATGGGAGAAGCTGCAAAGCCACATGACAAAATGCCTGAAAATCGGGAGGGGTGACCATTTGGGGCCATTAAAATATTATACCACAGCTATCCCATGGGTCGTTGTAAAGAACAATTGAAACAATGCTTGTAAAGTGTCTGACACAGCTCCTGTCATACATTAAATGCTCAGTAAATTAGTTCTGTCACTAATTTTTGAATGTGTATAGCACACATTCAAAATATTGGCTACTGGGGAGCAGGTGTAGCTCAGTGGTTGAGTACCTGCTTCTGATATACAAGGTCCTGGATTCAGTCCTTGGTACCTCCTTAAAAAAATCGTGGCTACTATAATTAAACTGAGAGTTCATGAATCTAGTAGCACAGATACAACAGATGTTCAGAGAGGTGGTGTAGCTTTCTCCAGATTACACAGATGGGGCTGGTTGGGCCTTTACAAATCAGGCAGTGCAATGTTGTTTCTTTAATGTGGGATTTGAAGGGCATTAGGAAAGGCCCTGGTTCTAGCTCATAATGATACCTGAAGTTCCAACAACAGCAAGGTATTGCTTAGAATTAAGCAATGACCTTGGATGACCCTGCCCGCCTTCCTCCCCTAAAGGACAGTGGTCTCATATTTTAGTGGTAGTGTCCATGACATTCATCTGGAGCATTTGTTAAAATGCAGATCTCTATACCCTTCCTACTAGATTGTGATTCAGTTGGTATGGGTAGGAGTTCAGGAGGCTGAATATCAAATAAGCATCTCTAGTGATTTTGGCATAGGTGGTCTGTGAATTGCGCTTTGTGAAACTTGAGCTTGTGTAAAGGGGAGAGAGCAAGTAAAGTACATCTCCTGTATCTCTCTTTGGCTGATTATTACATTAATAGGGCTGGCTATGGGGGCATAATGAAAGCTCTGGGTTTAGAGGGGGTTGGAAAGAGAACTGGCAATAGTGGAAGAAGCACTTGGCCATGTACATGTTTACCAAGGACACTCGTGGCAGCAGAACACCTCAAAACCAGAACCACATGAAGGGTCCATGAAATAATGCTAGACTGAGCTAAATTTCATACAATTTATGCAGATGTTTGTTGAGAAATTGCCGTGTCAATTAGGGCTTTCCGTATTCCTAGCGATAGAGAACCAAACTCCTACTGGCTTAAGATTAAAAGCAGTTGGTTGGCTTCTTTAAGTAAAGCCCACGGGCAAGGCTGGGCAGGCAGCTCTAGGGTGTCTCTGGTCTCATCATGTTGGAACCTGTCCTGTCTTTCCCAGGGTCTCCCTCAGCTCTCCAGCCTCCCATCCCCTTAGGTTCAGGTCTGTAAGCAAAGCCTGGCACTCTCAGTCCCAGTGGCCATGTGAAAGGCTTTGACATCTTACTGGTTCAAATCAGGTCATGGACGATTTCCCGAGCCAACCTATCCCTCACAATACAAGGACTGAAACTGCGAAAAAGATAGAGCTATAAGCAGAAACTGAAGACTCTTAAGAGGGGGAGATGAGCATCTAAGAGGCAAATAGAAAAGCTCTATCACATTTACTATATGCCCGGCATTATCTGAAAGCTAAAGATACAGGGATGAGTTACAGCCCCAGCCATGCCCTTGGGATGCTTATTATCCAGTGACAGAAACAGAAGTAAACTCAGAATGAGAAAATGAGATATAAACACAAATAAAGGTGCAGAAACAAGTTGCCGCAAGAGCCCAAAGATGGGAGTGATCACTTCCACCAGAGGAGATCAGGAAAGGTCTCCGGGAAGAGAAGACTCTGGAGACAAATTGTCAAGGGAGAGTAAGAATTCGCTCTTTATCTGAAGGTGTGGAAACATGTCATAGAGTGCAAAAAGCAGATGTTTGGTGTGCTGCAGAGAAGAGGATGGGGTAATGGGGTGTAGCAATGTGAGTCTAGAAAGCAGGCAGGAAGTATGTAAGCAGAATGCTATGCTAAAGTCCTGGTGGTGATGGGGAATAAGGATCAGCTTGAACAGGGAAATGAAATAGCAGTGGTGGTAACTAAAGGTAGATAAAGGAAATGGTAGCTCATTCTGGTGACTCTCTAGATCTTGACACCTGAAGAAAACGTAGGAAAAAAATTGGCACCCTCTTGTGTATGCGCACTTCCCTCACTGGTGGAGTCTGGCCATGCTTCTGTGTTGGAGACATTGTTTTTGTCATTGTGCAAAACAGGGTGAGAACGTTTAAGCTTGGATGACCAGCAGGCAACCTGCTGCAAGAGTTTAGATCCAGGTCTACTCCTTATCTCAGTACAACATGGTGCAGGCATTAGTGCCCTGTGGCTTAGAGTTTAAGTTCTGGATCCCAACTATATCGATTTGGGTTCCAGTGCTGCCTCGCACTGGCTGTGAGGCCATGGCTAAAACACTAAGCCTTTCTGGCCTCCAATTCCTCACCCAATAATAACAATATCATTATGGGAATAATAATAATACCTTCTTCAGGGGCTTGTTGTGAGGATTAAATGAATTATAGATATTTAATTTTAAAAATTCACTGGTGTTACTTCTCTGAACTTTAATTCCCCTATCTCTTAAATAGATGCAGAAGTCACTGCCCTAGGCATGGCAAAAGTAGCTCTGGATTAAATGGGAGCTAGTTCAATCCCTTTGCAGCATGAAGTTTTGATGGAAGGAAAGGATAGTATGAGAAGTGCCTTGAGAAGGGCTGAGGGGGACTCTCACACCTTTCCAACTGACCACATTTTTGAATCTGTGATTGCCAACCCAAGCACACCTGCTTAAGTTCTCAGCTGTGTCCCTTGCCTTCTTCCTTGGGTTCCATGATTGTCATGGACAAGTAGCAGCTGTAACAATTTAGTTCATCATTTTAAAACACTCTAAAAGGGATAAGGCCATTGCACAAAAACTAGCAGTGCCTAACGAGATTCTACCCAAATAGATCCACCAGAGACCTTTCAGCTGATTTCATCAGTGACCTGCGGGGAAACATTAAGCCAAAGGTCAAAGCTTCTGATGAACAAATTGTCAGAAATGTAATTGTTTTTATTTATTGCTTCACAGAATATTAAGTATAGATTTTCCACAGGGAAGAATTCATAACAATTGGCTCACCAGAGCACTCTGTAAATTTTGAGCACCTGTATAGTACCAGTTCCCATGTTCAGCATCTCTTTTGGCCCCCAAGCTCTTTGATATGCTTCCTTGGGGACAGTGGCCTTTTCATACTTAGCTCTGGATTCCACTCTCCATGTAGTTTAGTGGTTTGTACGCAGTAGGTGGGTTTTCATGATTCCATGATTTTGCTCACACTGGCCCCATTCCCTGGGATATCCTTTATCTAGTCTTTTTTTCCTTTCCCCAGCTGGAAAATCCCTACATTAGCCATCAAAGCCAAAGTCTAATCTCACCTCCCCTGTTAAGTCTTTTTGAACCGGCTCTGGTTGAGTTATATTATTCTCCTTTGCTGTAACAGCATTTTTTCAGGTTCCTGATACAATTCACTCTACTGTTTTGCAATTTGGGCTTTACAGATTTATCTCCCTTATCAGCCTATAGGTCCCCAAAGCCATGGACACTTTCTTATTTTTCTCTGATTCCCAGTGACTGGACCAGAGTTTGACATTCTACTTTAAGACTTACATCCTACCCCCTGACCTCATGCTGCTCTTTCAATAAATTCTAATTCTCTTTCTCTCCCATCATTTTAATGTCTTCTTTTCTTCTGGTCCTCCTCTTTGAGTTTACAAATACATTCCCGTCTTTCTATGAAGGAAAAAGATCCTCCTTTGACTATTGACTTCCCTCTCTGGTGGAAAGAAAGGAGAGAAACTGGCTACTGCTCTTCTGATCCCTCTTAGACGAGAAATCTACACTGGATTTCTTCATTTACTCACATCCCATTCATGTCTTAATTTCTTTCAATGAATCTTCAGTTCACCTAAAAGCATTGAAAACTGCCAAACACCTTTATTCTTACGTCCAACGGGCATTTTGAATCCTTATCTTTTTGTATCACTCTGCAGCATTTTGAAACTTAAGGCCCTTCTCTTCTTCAACATCTCCACTTCCCTGGCTTTGTTGACTTTAATCTCTCATGATTCTTCTCTTTTTCCTCTTACGTTTACTTTTCAGTCTATTTCATGTATTTTGCTTCCTCTTCATGCTGCTTAAATAAGACTGTTGCTCATTATTTGGTTTCCATTACTCTGTTTCACACATGTTCTTTGGTATTCTTGCCCGCTTCCTGAACTCTAACCCCCACTAATTTCATATTGACTTACAAATCTCTTACCTTTAGCCCTGGTCTCTCTTTTGATTTTTGAACTCAAGTGTTCTATAGACTAGTAGAATGCCCAGCTTGGATATCTGACAAGCATCTCAAGCTCAACAGGACCAAGAGATAATGTCTTGTCAGCCACTCTAAATCTGTTCCTCTTTCATTACTGTTTATGTTCATCCAGGTCACCGTCATCATCATAGTCACAAAACCAGATCTAAGAGTCATGATAGACACCTTCCTTTCCCTGCCCATCCACCCAGACAGTCACCAAATATTGTAAAATTTGTGTTCCAAATTTATTTTGTCTTTTGTCTGTCAAATATATGCTGTTCAGATGTTGTCTGGTCTGGACTATGATTACAGCCTCCTGAACTTTATCCTTGTCCTTCCTTAATCCATCCACTGCCTCCTTTAGTTGGAGTGATCCATCTAAAATGAAAATCAAACATTGATCAACCCTGTTTAAAAGCCTTCAGTGGCTCCGTGTGATACTGCAGTGTTAGTCCTAGCTCTTGATGTGTTGAGTTCCTTTAATCAGTCATATAGCAGTTATATACTATGCATAGTTCCAGCTCCAGGGTATGTAGAAAGGGGAAAAAAAAAAAAGAATCTCTGATTTCAGTTAACTCCCAGTCATATGTAAATACATAATTGTAAAAACAAGAGACTTGATTTAACTCTTTTGCTTATCTATTGCCCTTCCCTGCTTCAAAATTCCCACCACAGTAACTTTGAAATGTTTGTAGATCCTACACTCATACCATACCATTCCACATGCTAATCTTCTGGCCTGAAATGCAATGTCTGCTTTTCTTCACTTCACAAATGCCTCCGCATCCCCTAAGGCAGGAATTCTTAAACTTTTTTGTTCCACGGACCCCTTTGCCAGCCAGGTGAAAACCGCGGACCCCTTATTAAGTCCACCCTATACTGTGTATTATTTAATAAATATATCACACCTGCACCAACACGTCCCCACAAGAATGATGATTTTTTGAATTTCAATTCAAGCTCATGGACCCCTTGTTAAGAGCCCCGGATCTAAGGTTCCTCCTCAGCATCATCTCCAGGAGGCATTCACAGAGGCCAAGCTTCAGGCCCCAGGTTCCACAGCACCCAGGGCTGACTTCATCTTTGCCCTGTTACATTATATTGAAATTACCTCTTTCTATGTGTGTTTCATACCTTTGACTATGAAGATCAGGAAATCTAGTAGGAATTCAATCGTTTTACCATGCTGGCCCAGATTAGGCACTCCAAAATGTTATTTTCAGTTCCCAGATAATTGTGGGGAAAAGCTCAAAAGGAAGTTTCCTTGCATCTAGATCTTCACATTCATGTGAATGAATTCATATTCATTCAAATATAGCTCCAAATGAAATATTTATGAAGAAAAAGATGGCATACATAACTTATGCTTATATTATTAATTAAAATATACTACTTAGAATCTCAAAAAATTATAAACAACATTCCTTATATTTCCATTTTCTTTCAAGTTCCCATAGCTTTCCCCAGGTTCAGCATTTCTGTAAGTGTCACAACTCAATTTGACTTATCAACTGTTCTCTCTTTTAATATCTGTGCAATTGATTTGTGGTTGCCCGTGACTGTCAAAGCAAGAAAACTACAGCTAGGCTGCTCAGGCTTCTTAGCTTAGTGTGTTACGCACTGAGTCATAGAACACAGACTTGGCTTAGGGTGAAGTTGAATTCTGCCATTTTTACATAATGTGTGACACTGGACAAATAACCACATTTTTAAAAGAGTCTTTGTTTTGTCATCTGCAAAATAGAAATAATGCTATCTATTTTATAGGATTGTTAGATTTACTATCATGGAGCATAAGAAAGAATCTGGCACTTTATCTAGCATAGAGTAAGTGCTCAATAGTCTTTTACCCATCTCTACTAATGCATTTTAAATATATTGTGAAACATGAATAGACTGTTATAAAGTTGGGCAATGGAGATGGACGTTATGAGAAGAAGGCCCTTAGGAATGAAATTTATAGTTTTTCAGTCAAAGCAATTGGGAAATCTGAAAAAAGGGTGAGTGGAGGATGGGAGGTAAAGGAGTAGAAGTAGGAAAAGGTGACTATAAAAAGGATCCAGCTCATAAATATTGTTGAATGCAAGATTAAAAAGTAAGGCAATCAGTAGGGAATGTTGGGCATGTTTAATTAGGGAAGTGACATTGACGTATCCATACATAGGAAGATCACTCCAGCAGCTGGAGTGGTGTTCAGGTTGGAGGTGGCAGAGATACATGAGGCAGGAAGACCAGTAGGAAGATGATTGTGACAGTCCAAGGGAGAGATAGTCATGCTCCCAGTGGCAGACGGCAAGAGAGGACTGGGATTATTATCAAAGAGATGTTTCTAATGTACAGTGTATAAGTAGGGGGTGGGGGGAGATGTGCGGGACCCACACTGAAGTTTACAGAGAAGACAGGAGAAGCTTAAGGTTTACAAAAGAAGTGGATGAGGATGAAAATAAAGGAAATTGACAGATGTGGAGATTTGGGGGGTGGGGGGTTTGGCCATGATTGAATTGGGTAGAGGAGGAAGTTAAGAAAAGTCCTACCCTTCACTTGGGCATGATTTGGGAGATTGTGAGATTCACTTGGGTAGAGAATATTGGAAAAAGAGAAAGTTTGAGAGGATGACCATAGATTTACTTTGGTACATTTTGATTTTGATGTGCTGTGGAATTTCCTGGAGATGCTATTGATTAAGTGGTTGAAAATGATAATATAAAAATAACAATTATAATGAACACGCATTCCAGTGGTTTAAAGACTTTTTGTAATCATGCACTTAACAAGCCATAATTTTTTTGACTATACCTCTCCCTGTGAATGTATTAGCTAATATCATATTCCTATGCTTGGGTCAAGCAAGGGTCAGCATTAATAATAATCAATGTAAATCCATATTCTAATTGGTCTTCTTGATAATCATGAATTGTTCTGGCTAATTCTTGACAAATCTGATTAGCTCCTCATTGCTTTGATTTGGCATAGCAGCAAGGCTATTCCTCTGCCATTTTCTTTTTGTTTAGACTGGCTTGCATTATTTCTGTCAATCCACAGTTTCTATGCAGGAATCTTTTAAAGCCACTTGCCAATTCTGTGAGAGATGATTTAGTTAAGATCAGATAATATAATCCTAAAATACTTATCACTAGGCACAGATAAGTGTCAAGGCATCACAGTATGTTCCAGGTGAAGAAAGGAGGGAATCCAGCCCCTTCATGCTAGGGCCTTCCCACTTTTCACTCCATTAGTATTGGTAATTTGTGACTATCTGAGATTTGAGCAGAGTTGTAAATAAACAATAAATAAGTCAGAAATTATAATAAGGTTTTCCTGCCTTGTGTTCCCTGATTAGTACATTCCAACTGGACTTAATTAGATTCTTACACTGACCTGAATTAACTGTTTTAATACATGAAAACTTTACTTTGGAATTCTGATGGGGCACAATCAGGAAAAAAAAATGCTTCTTATCTCCCACTGTTTAAACTCATTCTTAGATATGATTTTTCATGACATTTGGATGAAAGTTAAGGCAAGGCTCATGATAGGTTTTCTTACTTTCAAAAACTTTTCTGATCATTCCTATTCTGCATACATAGTCTCAGTTCAGTAATTAATATATCCAGGTCAGTATATTGCAACCAAGAAGTCAACTTCCATTTAAAGTTGAAACTTCACTCTCTCCAGATTGTCCTGTCTTTCCTCAACTTATGCTTTTCCTATATCTCCTCCGTTTTGCTGACCTTGATCTTGACTTTTTCAGAGTGAAGGTATTGATCCAAGGAGGTAGCTGGATTCTTCCTTTTCTAGTATTATTTTGATGATCTAACATCTGGGCTTAGCAGGTGTTCAGTGTTGAATATTTTTTCACTTGCAGCATTTTGGGGGTAACTTTGGAGATTCCCTTCATCTCTGGGATCACTTCTTTGTGACTTCTTTGAAATAGGAAAATAAATCTCTTTTCAGCTGCTTTCATATCACTCATTTCTTGGACCCTGAGTAAATGGCAGTCTAATTCCAGGTTTCTTTTGCTGGGATCCACTTTTCCTTTCAGGTCAGGTTCTCGGGCAACCCTGCTCTGCTCTCTTGTGTGTGGCCCACCACTGATCCATGGGGAGCACATTTCTCTGGCTTATGAGTTAGGCAGTTACTTCTCAAGTTGAAGACTCTCCTATGTTGCCCCATTTCAGCTTGTCTCTCTTTAGAATTCACTCTTTTGAATTCTTTTTTTAGATTTTGCCAGTGTGAGTCAGATACCAATCCACCATATTCCACCCCTCCCCAAACTTCAGTGAATAGTTATCCTTCTTGTTCTGCAGTCTTATTGAAGCTTCTTTCCCTGGGCTTGAGATGAGGGGCTTCTACCCTCAACTCTCCCCCTGAGGAGTTTGGGGAAGGGGTAGGAAGACCCACAGCACACTGTCAGCTTTCACTCAAACTCCCATCATTTCCTGAACATCTGACTTTTTTTTCTGTTGAGGTGAGTGAGAACTTAAAAATCCCAAAACATGCATTTTGGCTACCTTTGTTGTAAGTCCTGTGCAGTGGTCACATACCTCATTTTAGAATATGTTAGCTGTTGTCCTGGGCTTCATCTGAAACTGGGGTGAAATAGTTACGTTTAAAATCCTGTTTGGTGGAGTGGATGTAGCTCAGCGGTTGAGCACACATTTTGCATGTACAAAGTCTAGGTTCAATCCCAGAACCTCCAAAAATAAAGTAAAAAGTAAAGTAAAGTAAAATAAAATAATCCTATATGATCCGTATCTGAACCCCAAGTGTTGCTCGTCTTCCTGTTATTGTTCCCATTTTATAGAGGAAGAGACTGAAGATCAGAGGGGCTAATTGACATGCCCAAGGTCACCCAGGTTTGTAGATCTGTAGCGCAGGTGAAAAGTCTGAGGTGAAGGTACAAGTTTGGAAGTTGAGGCCTGGATTAATTCAGCCAAGTGACCTGGGTTCAGAGGGCAGGCACTGTGGGGTCACTTCTCAGATCTGGAGATCAGCCCAATTCCTCAGGGACTCTGAAGACAAAGGGCCGGCGTTCCCTTCCACCCTCTGGTCCAGAATGTGGGCGTTGACCCAGCAATCCATGCAGAAAAACCCCAGATTCTCCAGCACTGCTGCTAGAAGGCCGTTCTCTCTCATCTCTTTCTCCTGAGTGTGTACTCCAGATGTAAATAATTTACAATGGCAACAATTAGAGAGTGTGCTCTGTGTGGGATGGACCCGAGTCCCTTAATTACCCTACAGGTTTTATATAGCACGGTTCAGCCGAGGGCCGCCCCCATGCTCTCCACACTACAGCCCACGTCAGCGGCTCCACATCAACCAGGGCACCACACAGCGGCAGCTGGTGACTCACTGAAGGTCACTGGGGGGCCAAGGGCAGCTCTTGGAATAGAACCAGGCTTTCTTTCATAGGCTGTAAACCCCAGTGGCAGGAAATTTCCTTTATGAATCTTTTAGGGAAATAACATTTCCAAACTGCATGGTGGCAAATAGCCCTGGTTATTTCTAGGACATCAGGATTTGGAGATGTGGCCCTTGAGCATGGGAATTTTTATTTGTCATGTATTTATTGTTTGTTCTTTTACTGATTTTGGAGGGAGGAGGCAACTGGACAATGGCTCAATGAAAAAGTTGTAAGGGAGCATGAGTTGGGTCCCCCCTTCTTGAGCCATATCATACACCTAGGATCACCTAGCCCAGCGCTGTCCACTGGAAATAGAATGGGAAATTTCTAGCAGCCACATTTAAATAATTAAAAAGAATCAGTGGAATTAATTTTAATAATTTATATTATTTATCCCAGTGCATACAAAAATGGTAACATTTCAATGTGTTATCAATATAAAATATTAGTGAGATGTTTTAAATTCTATTATTCCAACCATGTCTTTGAAATCCAGTGGGTGTGTATTTTACACTAGCACATCTCAATTTCTGCTTGCCACATTTCAAATGCTTTATAGCCACAAGTAGTCATTGGCTCCCGAATTGGACAGTACAGCTTCCATCTCAATCATTTGCTAGCATTCTGGTGTTAGGCCAGTTACTTGATGTGTCTGAACCTCCATTTCCCCTCGCTGTGTAAAATGGGGACCATAACCCTGCCCTTTCATGGTGTTGTCATGAGGTTATGTGTGTGAAGCAACTAGTGCAGTTCGTGGCACATAGTCAAAGCTCAGTTAACGCATGGTTCTGTCCTCAAGCTGACTTTCACAGCAACTAAACTGTAAGCTCCCTGAGGGGGGCTGAAAGGAGAACCTGACTTCTAACTACATCCAGACCGAAATCAGCCCTGCCCTTCCTTTCCTTCCAATGACATTTCTTTTTCCCTGAGGCATCTCCCCCACTCCTTACTTCCTTCAAGTCTCTGCTCAAAAGCCACTTTTTTGGAGCACCTTTTCCTGACCATCTCTATGCAAGACAGTAATACCCAAATTCTCAATCCCACCTTACCTCTCTTAATTTCCTTTAGAGCACTCTTCACCAGCGTAAATATAGTTACTGCTAGAAAGTGAGCTCCCTAGGGTCCTGGAAGTTCTGTTCGCTATTGAATCCCCAGCTTCTGGGACAGTGCCTGACACAATAGCTGCTCAATCTGTTCGTGGATGAATAAATGAATTTACTGAATATCTACAATACTTTGCCCTATATATATAGCATGGGAATGAAATACACAGTTCTTGCTTGATGGAGCGGTGAGAGAGAGAGATGGGTATTCAAATGCCTCACCAGCACTTGTTCTCACGAGCCTTCTCTGCCAGGCTATATACTACCCTCGCTGCACACCCAATCCCTCTTCAAACAATTTCTACCCTCTCTCATCCCCAAGGCTTCTTTTATGCCACCTGCTCTGCCTGGAATTCCCTTTTCCCCCATCTCTCTCTAGTAAAAGCTTCCATGCTATTTAAGGTCCCACTCAATTATTACCTCTTCCATGGCGCCCTTCTGGATCTCTTGGTTGAAAAAATCACCCCTGCCTCTAGTCATCATTTGGAGTTATGCCTTCATTACAGTATTTATGAAAGCATAATTTGAATTAGAATCACACATGCATGGGTGTCACTTTACCACTATATTTTGAATCTTGGAGGGCAGGACCTAATTTCAGCTGTGTTGGGGAAGGGGAGGATGTAGTGGAAATTACACAGCCTTTGTAATGAGATATACGTGGGTTAGAATGTCGAATCTAACACGTAGGTGTTATGAACCTGGAAGAGTTATTTAATGTCTCCAAATTTCAAGGTCCTTTACCTGTTAAATGGGATATCTGCACCCACCTCGCGGAATACAGCTTTATTCATCTTCTCTGCACTGGATGCTTTGGCTGCTACCAAGGGAATAGACATTTTTAGAGACAAGCACACAGGCTCCAGAAGTATCAGTTGTGTGCCCCTTATACTATCCCAAGTCTCTAGGACAGTCGTTGCTGGTATGGGCATTTTACAGAATAGGACTCATGGTGTGTGTCTTCATAGCTCACATGACAACATTTAGGTAACATAAGTGTTGGTCCTTGTTCTAACCTTATTAAAATGTACTGCATAGAAACTTTCACATTTTTAGAGCTTTATGGATTATTGTGATTTTCTAAGTCAACAGAGATTTATTAAAACTCATAAAAGTCTGAAAAGTGCTCATCCCTATTTGCTGAAATATAGACTCTCTCACAGGCCCTAAAAAGTGAACAGGTTCAAACACAGCCATGGTCCTTCTGCCCTTCAGGGACAATGTGGCAGAGAAGAACACTTAACTGGGAGCTAGAAGGAGTCCACCCCACCTGCCCCTCACTTGCTGTGACCTAGCACAGGACCATCAACCAATGGGCCTCAAGGTCATGCTCAGTGAAAAAGGAGTTGTGTTAGAGCAGGGCTTTTCAACCTTTGCACCACTGACATGTTGGATCTGATATTCCTTGTTGTGGGCACTGCCCTGTGAATTGTAGGATGCTTAACACCCTCCTTAGTCTTTACACATGAGATTCCCTAGCACCGCCTCTGTCATGACAGCCAAAGATGTCTCCAGATATTGTCAAATGTCTCCAGGGGAGCAAATTCTGGATTAGATCTTTCAAATTCCGGCCAATTCTAGGACTCTAGGCCGAGGCCTCACTCTCTGACACACACACACACACACACACACACACACACACACACGTAAACACACGCTGCTCCTCCATCCAGGCACTGCAGCTCGGTTCCACTTTTGAAGGCTGCAGTGTTCTGAATTCTGCTGCCAACACCCCAAAAGCCAAGCATTTCCTCACAGGCTCTCAGCCTGCACCCACTCATAACAGAAACCATGTGCAAGGGCCCTATGGGGTGACCCGCTGCGATCTCAGTGTGTTGTAGCTCCCCCCGCCCCGGAATCTCTGAATGGTCGCCTGCACCCCCTGCTTGCATACAGGTGGGCTCTGGCAGACGGTTTTGGCAGCTGTGACTGTGGCTTCTACATGCACCATGTACAGCTTTGTTTTAGGCTCTGAACCAAACTTCGGGCCATAGCTTCTGCCAGCCCACTCCCTGCCTACGTGCCCCTCTCCTTTGCCCCTGACAGCTGGGGTATGTGGTGCCAACCGGATTTTTGTCACCACTCACAATAAAATGGTGACACTAGGCAACAGAGAGAAATATCCAATTGGGCAGGAAATTCACATCCATCTCTCTTTGATTTTCTTTCTCAGCTTGACTTTCCTCCCATTTTCAGCTGGAAGAATAGACAAAGAAGGTGTCATATCTCTTCATGTTTATTTATGGTTCTAGAGTAGAAAGGTTTTTTTTACAGCTGTTGTACCCTCACCTCATTTTTAAGTGGCTGACATATGAATCTGAGGTCTGGAGAGGGACGTGACTGTCCAAAGCGTCACAGCGTCACAGCCTGCTGAGCTAGACAAACATATAGACAAGTATCATAAACTGTATTAAATGCTATCATGCAGTTGTGTAAAATGAGCGACTAGAGCTGAGAAGAGCAGCAAACACATTGTTAGAGGAATAGTAAAAGGAAATGGCCTTAGGGGAAATGAAAGATAAATGGCTTGGAGGGGCAGTGGGAACCACGTGAGCACAGGCTCTCTCTAATAGCAAGTCAATAACGTCAGTTTCAACACTCATTGTCATTATCATCATCATCATCACCGTTGATGCCCTACATGGAGCACTTACTGGGTGGAGTACTTTTCGTAAATTATGCCATTTAATTCTCGCAGTAGTCCTGGATATAGGTGCTGTTATTAACCACATTTTCCACGTCAAGAAACAGACTAAGAAGTTAAATTACTTGCTTAAAAATAATACTGTTTATAACTGATGGAACCTGGATTCAAAGCTGCCTTTCAATGTGGAGTAAGATAAGCTTTTTTAGAATGAGCGGGCTCGGGGAGGGCACAGACGGAATGGTGTTAAGTTAGCAAGTAGGATGATGATGAGATCATAAAAACAAAATGTTTGAATTTTTCAGAGGCTAGGTGTGGCCTTGTGGTTCATCTTCTTTTCTCCCACAGGGAGCCTCTCCATAAGCTAGGACTTAGTTTCAAGCATTCCCCCGACATGGCACCATTGTGCTATGCTGTCATTCCAAAAAAGAGGCAGGCAAGATCCCACATTGGCGCCCTGGCTTTTAGTTTCCCTTCTGAACACCGGGGAACCTTGAAGTTCAGTGGTGCCAGCAGTGAATTATCTGGTCTTGTTTCCTTGGTGTGAGCGAGATACTCTACTGAGCATTATAGAAGTGAAGTGGACTCTAACGAGCTCCATGAGCTCATCATCTGTAAGGTGTCTAACCCAGATAGTCATGAAAATAATCCATCATAAGAATGGGTATTCATCTGACGATGCCCAAACAAAGGGCATGCTTAGTGGATGCAGGTTTGTGTGAGAGGGGAAGGAAAAGGAACTCTAGTTTATTGAGGTTTACTGAATCCCTTTTCTGAGAAGTGGGTTGTTTGTCATGGTGTAGGTGCAACAGACACTTGAGTTCTGCCTCCATGATCCTGACTTCATTCATTCATTCATTCATCACACATGACTTGAATACCTGCAATGTGCCTAGGGCTGAGATAATTTCCAGACCAGGAAATTGAATCCCTAGGAGTGTAAGCAGTTGGCATATGTTCCCGCATGTGAGCAGCAAAGCAGGACCATGAGCCCAGATTCCCAGGGCTTCCATGCTCTTAACCAGAAACTCTGCTTCTTTCCATAAACCTTACTCTACTGATGTAAGGCATTATCAAGAGGTGTGTTAATTGAAATTTTCTTTTTCTTTGTCTTTCTCTCTCTTTCTTACCCCGCCCCCCGCCTTTTTCCTCTCCCCTCTTCCCTTGTTTCCTTTCTCTTCTCTTTTTTCTTTCTTATTCTTTTCTCCACAGGACTCCTCAGAATGGAGCAAGAATGAGAGGAAAAAGGCCGGCAGAAAAGCATGAACTGGAGGTTTGTTGAGCTCCTCTACTTCCTGTTTGTATGGGGCCATATCTCTGTGCAGCCCTCCCACCAGGAACCAGCTGGGACAGACCAACATGTCTCCAAGGAATTTGATTGGCTTATTTCAGACAGGGGGCCTTTCCACCACTCCAGGAGCTACCTATCCTTTGTGGAAAGACACCGTCAAGGATTTACAACCAGATATAAAATATACAGGTAAGATCTGGGCTAAGCCAGTTTTATTTTTCATGCGTTATGTGCTTTGTGGGGTCAGGCATTGGCATGGGCCTTGCTATGTATGTGGGGGTGTCTGGGTCAAGGGATGACACCCTTAATTTTTTTACTTTGTCAATTATTTTCTTACTTTGCAAAAGAGATGAACAACAACAAGGAGAAGGCTGAATAGCTAATATTTATTGAGTGCTTTCTTTTTGTGGGCTATTGTCCTTAATACTCTGTGTACTTTATTTCATTTAAATCTTATAATAACCATCAAAGACAGGTTCTGTTTGTTTTCTCCATTTTGCAGATGAGGTGACTGAGCCTCAGCTAGGTTAAGTAACTAAAAGTCACACCTTCAGCAAGTGTTAAGGCTGGGATTCAAATCCTGGTTTATCTGCATCCATAGTTACTTTATTTCTATTCAATCACATCAGATGTCAGTAGTGTTTGGCAAATACAATTAATGTACCTAAAACCTTACCTAGACACATTGATATATCTGGAAACATGTAGGGTCACCCAATGAACAGCCTATTGTTGAGCAGCTCTGATTTCATTCTTGGCCTGTTGAAATCCTATTCATTTATGCTCAGCCCCAAACCCTTTCTTTGAAATCTTATATTTTCTCCATTCCACTTAATCACTCTCTCTTTGATATACTCACAGCTCTTTTCTCTCATATCTCTTCAACTTTAAGCCTTTTGGCATTAGAGTACATTCTTGTATTTCTTTCTCACCTAACTTGAAAATCTTTAAGGGCCTGGCTAATATATATTTCAGTTTTGGATCCCCAAAGTGGTTTTTGCTCTGCCATGTAATCATAAGCACACAATAAATGTATGTGGATTTAAATGTCTTGGAGAATGCAAAACTCCCTGGAGGTATAATCCTTGTCTTAAGTTTAGGGAACAGGGGTAAACACTGACACTTCTGGGCTAATTAGAGCAGGATAGCTAGGCAACATGCTGGAGGAAAAGACCCTGGCCTTCAGCTGAAAAGGCATGAATTCAAGTCTGAAATCTTCCAGGTACTTGATATGAAAAATGGGCACATCTCCTTTGCATATTTTGTGGCATAAGGGATTTGGGCTGCATGATCTTTGAAATCTCTACCAACTGCAAATGCCTGTGATTCTACTCTGAATATGCAAATCCCAGTTTGAACATTGACCTACTAGTGAATAAGATTCTGCAGTGGCTCCATCTATGCTAGAGTTCCCGGGTGAACTTTCTGTCAGCCTTAAGGAGTAAATGATCACAGAGTTATTAGGAAAAGGTTCTTCAGGGCACAATGAAAAATAGGAAAATGAATAGAGGGTGGATAAGAGAAAGGAAAAAAAGCACAAGGATGAGGAATATTGGGAGTTTCTTTCTTAAAAGAGAAGAATATTAGAATTTCAAAACTGGAATGATTGATTCAAAGGGAAACCTCTGGGGAAAACTATTCCTAAATCATCAAAGATTACAGATTATGTACTTGATTTCCAATTTGCATCCTTAAAATAGTTGCTGGCAGAATGTAGTCACTGATGTTTGTGCATATGCATGACCAAAAATGGGGTACACATTGACTATTCGACAGAATAGGCGAATATCTGAAGTCCCTGGCACTGGGGAAGATGCAGTCTTGATATGTTGGATTTAGGGGAACAGAAGAATTAATGAAGAGCCAGAATAACTTGTTCTGTTTGTGTTTTGTCAAATAGCAATGACCCTTTGTTTTTATTATGGCTTTCTTTTCCATTGCCACGGCTGAACTTCCCGAGAACTCTAAATTTGGGTCGACTGGAATTCATATCCCCATCTTAAAAATGAGGAGATGAATGACTTGAACAAAGTCACATATCCAGGGAATGGTGGGGCCTGGACTGGAAATAAAGTCCGATTATAAGCTCATAACTATGTTGATAAATATGCTAGAACTACAGGCATTCATTCACTGTTCTTAGCAAATGCAGTATATCTGGCCCTATGCTAGACACTAAGAATAATTGGTCCTATGATCTAGTCGCAACATGACATGGTGATAATTATAATGGAGCTTGCGAGGGGAGCTCTGGCACGTGTTAGGTAATCAATATATGTTTTGATTGTTGTTGAAATAACTGTATAGGTAAATAGGTATCCCACATAGAACCATAGGTACAGAATGCTAAACAGCATCAACTGTTTATTGAGCACTTATGATGTGCCACAGAAGGGAGGACATCAATCCTAACAACATCCCCTGTGAGGTGGGCAGCGCCTTGCTCTTTACAGATGGGAAAACCAGAAATCCGGGCAGTTGAGTGCATTGCTCTAGGTCATCAGTCAGGTAGGCAGAGGAGCTGGGGTCCAAACACTGAGCTCCCTACCCCAAAGCCCTTCTTTTTAACCACTGCACTGATGACCCCCACTACAGCTTCCAAATATAGAGTGTTGCAGAGCTCTGAAAGGGACCTCGAAACGTTCACATTGCTTCCATTTCAGGGATAATTTTAGAGATGCTGGGAAGTAGAAGGTTGCTAACAAGGCTGGAGGTCAGGACACCTGGATACTAACCTCAGCAATGCCATGCACGGGGTGTGGGACATTAGGCAAGGCCCCCTTCTCTCCTGGATTCCACTTTTGTCATCTCTAGGGTTGTTGTCATCTTTTCTAGCTCTACAGTTTAATAGAAGATTTATCCAAGATCATGTGGTTAATTAAATGATGGAGTTCAATCCAGAAGTCAGGCGCCTGGTCATCTAGTTATTCCTTGCATTTTTTGTTTAATCCTCAGATAATATTAAGCACCAGCTACAGGCCCAGCACTATGTTTGGGGGGAGGGAGGAGTATACAATGGTGAATAAAATAAACATGGTTCCTGCTCTCATGTTAGAGGCTGACGTTCCTTAAATACACACACACACACATTCATATAGTTTATACATATCCTAAGTGCTACGAAGAGAAAAGTTCAGAGTAGGCATGGCTAGGAGACCAGGTATGATGTAAACACTGATTGGGCACCCACCCATGTGTAAAGATTAAGTGAGGGGCTCATGCCAAAATCCGAACATGGGCACGCATGCAGATAAGTACCCAGAGACATGCCCTCTCTGATCCAGGTGCAAACCAGAACAAAAGCCAACCAGAATGTACTCACTGAGGCAGTTATCAATGGACACTTTCTCCCTAGTCACACACTGCTTTGTTGAAACACTAAAACACGTTGGCAGGCAATTTCCCAGTGGGTCTTGCTGTGTGCTAACATGCACACAGTACATTAGAAGCTTGGCATCTGCATCACTAAAGAAAGGCCTTACTTACCGGAATGTGCTGTATTGTCTGATTCTAGAGGACCTGTCTTACTGAAATGCCCAGACTTAAAGTCTTGGCTGGTTACCCCCATAGCATAATCCAAGCTAAAATCCAGGTGATCTGGGAACTTCAGAAGGAAATTGGGATGAAGCCTCTTCTCATCACTGAAGTGGATTACGGCTATCTCCTTCCTCATGCACATGGACAGCGAGGCTGGCTTCTGCTCATAGAATCATGGTGAGGAGTTGCCACCAGTGGCAATGATGAGAATCCTTCAGATTAAATCCCAGCAGAAGCCCCTCCCATGTTACTTCACAAGTCGAGCAATAATATGAGTACATGGCAGTAGTTTGGGTACATGAAGTACATGCTCCATTACCCACAAGCCTGAGCAGACATGTGGAGGGCTGAGGGAGTTTTCTGCTTTTGAATCTGTCAGGGTTCAGTGACTTTTCAGGCAGCCTGGGTGGTAGCCAAGCTTGCCTACTTCCTTGCCATGTGAGTTTGGCCAGGATAGGAACTTCTTTGAGCCTCTGTTTCCTCATCTGTAAAATGGGAGTATTAGCTGATGTGGGCTCCTAGGTCCTTCCCAACTCTGAAATTCCATGATTCCATGAAATAAATGAATTTCAAAATATAGTAGAATAGGGGTAGTGGAGAGGATTCTGGACTTGGAGTCTGAAGACTTAGGTTTTATTCATTTTGGAGCTACTTTCTAGATTTCTAATCCTGGGCAAATGCATTCAAACAGCATTCATTTATTGATATATTCATGATTCTAGCAGTTACCACAAGTCCTGTGCCACAGACTGTGCTATGGTCTGGAGATGACCAAGAAAAACATTAAGGCACATGCACATACACACAAAAAAACCTGCAACTCACAGTGTCCATTCCCTCCTTCACCAAACTCAGGGTTAAGGGAGAGAATGGAGGGGAAAAATAAGGAATAATCAGACAATTATCATTCCATGGATAGGAATGACTAAGTATTCCCTCAGATACATAATTTTCTCCTCTGTAGAAGGGGAGAATGATGTCTGTCCTACCTACCAGGTCAAATGTGATTCAGTTTGTGTGAGACTACTTTATAAAATGTATAGTATCATATATCTGGAAATTTTTTTTCATTAAGGTTCTAAATCTATCACTCTAATAAAATCATATATTTTCACTTTTTTCTCTGTTAAGCCTATGCATATTTTTGTCATTGAATACAGCCATTCTTTGATAGAAATGCTATAATTGACCCCTATTACAGATGAGAAAAGTGACCTATCAAGAGGGTAAGGAAATTGTCCACATCACACAGCTGGGAAGTGTGAAGCAGAGCTAAATTCAAACCCAGGCCCCCGAGACCCCACAGCAAGAGCCCTTAACTCCCATGCTGTCATGACTCTCTCTGGTTCTTGGTTACTTGGTTCATTACCAAATACAGGGAGGCTCCCTTTGACCTTGGAGAAGCCACAGTCTCTGGGAGACTCCGTTTTCTCATCTGTACAGTGGAGATAATATTAAAACCTGTTGTGATTGTGGTGAAATAACTTAGATATCCAGGATACAGAGCCTGGCATTTTGTAGGAGCTCAATAGGTGGGAGTTCTCCCCTCTTTTGGGGGAGGGGCTGGTTGCATTACTACAAATGATTTCTTTTCTCCCCACAGTAATTTAAAAGTCAGTTTGATCCAAAGGTGTCTCTTTTGTCCCCATTGCATTTTTACATTTCATTTTCTGTTTATAATTTTTCCTGACTTTGATATCATCAGTTGTTGCTATAAATTTAACAATTATTTCAAAGGTGGGTTTAATAGGAGCATTTTGGTACCCTTTTGGAGGCTTTGGTTCAGGAGAGTTAAGGCAGAGGGAGAGAGACTGATAATCCTGGTCTCTATGCCACAAGACGTGGTTTTGTGTTGAGTGGTTTTCCCTGACGTTTCGGAGCAAGTGGTTTGTGGCTTATGGTGCACCTCCCTTTGAGTCCTAAAAAAATCTGAAATTTGAATGTAAATCAAATCTTGGTAAACCAAGTCTGATTGCCTAGCCATCTTGCATATTTATTTCAGAATTGTATGAATCTCAATTCTAATGTGCCATCCTGATGGTTCCTTGATGTATTTCTTAAAAATATCTGCAGCAGCTTTTATGGTAAAAGCTACTTGGCTAAGTGAATGAGGCGCAGAGTGAGTGGCTGGTTCTAACAAGATGAATGAGATGTGATCCTTTTATCTCTCATCCATTCTGCACCCAGATATGCCAGACACAGTGCACTGGTGGTTCGGTGATGAACAAGGTAGACAAGGTGCCTGCCCCCAAGGAGCTTATGGATAGGTAGGAGTGAAAGAAGAGTCCATCTCTGCATCACTCAGGAGGTTTGTGGTTGAACTTGAAGAGAATGCAGCCTCTGTATTCCAAATGGAATTTTGACATCATGCATACAAGGGTTATATTTGTATTAGTGTGACTAAAATTAAAAGTAACGTTAAAAAGGGGATGAACCTCCCTGGCAATGAGGGATTGTTACAAAATGCCAACCAGCAATGCGTTTGGAAAGAGATCTTGAATGAAAGGCGGAAAAATTAAATACTAAAGGGTTTTTATGGCTAAGAGATTTCAAAGTGACTCAGGAGGTCATTCTAGACCTTATACTTATGCGCATCTCAGGTGGATGTCACTACCTGCCACAGTAAACAAAGCCTCAAGCAGGGGTGCTCCTGAGGGCCCTAGAGAAATCTATACACTATAGGCAGAGCAGACAACTCCATGCACCTCCGCGAAATCAGCACCCCGTCGGTGGGCCTTATCTTGGAATATATGATAACCTATTTCCCCACTGTAATAGTTAGGCTCCTTTATAATTTCCCTACACATGAGTCTTCTACCCCTTCTATTTGAACCTATAATTAGCTCTATACCCATTAAATATATGTCCCAGAGACAAATATTCAGTCTGTTTCTATGCTGGTTGAGCCCTGAATCTCAGCAGAGTTGCAGCCAGCACCTGCTCTCCAGCTCATCAGATGCACCCAGGACAACTAACTAAAAGATGATGATGGACAACCCTCATTGCAGAAAACAGAGAGTTTCTACAACTGCAAACAAAAGTTCCTTCCATCTGCTCCATAAGATCTAAGCCCCCTCTCAATCTGAAGCAAACAGCCATCACCATCCCCAAATCCTCAAGATTGAGAAATGAACAAACATAATGCAACCATGGAACAAGGTAGACTTATTATTGTAGTAGCAGAAGAAGTTGTAACATTGATCTAAATATACTGGCTACCAGAGGTTCTGAGGGTAGGGAGAGGGGAGAATAGGAGAAAAATAGGGCATTTTGGGGGCATTGGAATTGCTCTGCATAATTTTGTAATGATAGATACCATTATACATTTTGTAAAAACCTATAAAATTGTATGGTGCAAAATATAAACCATAATGTAAACTATAGACCATGGTTAGTAGTAATGCTTCAATATTTGTTCATTAATTATAACAAATGTACGACACCTGTGTATAATGTTATTAAGAGAGGGAAATGTGAGAGGGGTGGGGGTGGGGTATATGGGAATCCCTATATTTTTTATGAAACTTTTCTGTAATCTAAAACTTCTTTAAAAATAAAGTTAAAAACAACAACAACAAAGGTGTTTTCTGGGGAAAAGAACAAACACAGAAAAACCTCCTCGTCAGATAGGTAATAATAATAATGAGGATAAGTTAATTGGTAACATTGATTGAAACAATTTTAAATGCCTAGCATTGTACTACACACTGTATATAAATTATTCTACCCAATGCTTACAATAATCCTGTGTGGTAGGTGTTATTTTCTCCATGTATGTATCTTGTCCAAGCAAAGAGAGAGAATTCATGGTGGGGTAGGATTGGCCCCTGGCAAGCTGATCCCAGAGCCTGCACACTTAATCACACTATGCTGCTTGCCAAATAATTTAAATGTACATGTGAGAAACAGATAAAAGTTGTCTAGGCCTCTTTACTGCAGGAGTCTTTCAAGTTCTCTATTAGACTATATAACAATATTTGACCAAAAAACTCTTTGACCATAGAACTAAAAGGGCTGAATTCTGGTGAGCAGGCTTAGGGAATGGGTGGCTCTACCTGGTTTTGTCAGCTTGAGTATTGTTTCTTTAGATGCCAGCCTGCGTGAATGCTCTCCTAAAGGGGCATCACTTCAGCTTGGGTAACTGGCACCAGGCTGAGGAAGCTATACCTCCTGATGAGCTTTTGCTTTGAGTACTTCGGTCTGAATCCACCTCCTGGTTTATGATGAAAGGAATGGAATTAGGAGCTTCAGTTTTCCTGTTGCGTCTTATGGCCTTATCTCTTTTTCTCCCCCTTTCCCCTTCCTATTCCTAAATTGAGCAATCCAACTTAAGGCATAATGATTTCAACAGAGGGCAGGGACAGAGTTCTTGAGTTAGATAGATAACAGCTCAATTCAATAGACAGAAAAGTTGTTCTCAATGCCGGATGCATATTACCATCCCCTGCACAAATTAAAAAACATGTATATGTCTATCAGTGTCTTGGTCCTTCCCCAGATATTCAGATTTAATAAGTTTAGAATAGAAAGGAGATCCACTAACCTAGAGCAGTGGCTGTCAACAAGGGGCCTTTTGGCAATGTCTAGAAACGTTTTTGGTTGCCACCACTGGAGGTGGTGGGGGGAAGGTTATTAGAGAATAAATGGTCTTGGATTCTGGTCTTCTTGTGTTTGAGCCAGGATGGCTGGAATATAGACAACTTTGTAATGGCTAGGTTCCCAAATTGTCTGGCTATGGGATCAAAGGGGAAGAGAAAGGGAAAGTGGATCAATTTATACTTACTACTGTAGAAAGGGAGGGTTTAAGGGAAACTATTTCCCCACTCCAGAAAAACATTCTCCATTCTTCCAAAGGATCTGGAAGACCTGGTGGGTGTCTAGTCTGACTACAGAATTCCTTAGGAAGCAGGACATTTAGGCTCCATTGTTAGGTCCATATACACATGGCTTGAGCCATTAAAACCAGCTTAGACCAAGCATGTTAGTTAACAAACACTTCTTTTTCCTTTTAGAGCTTTCCCAGTAGACTCAAAGGAAGGTGAGAAAGGGATGATGTCCCATGTTTGTATTTGTCGAATTCATCTGCTTAGAGGTTGGCCGCATTGGGTGAGAGCCATCACCCTGAGCCCCAGCCCATACCTTGTCCCCTTTCTTCATCCAAATTTCACATCAAGGTCAACCTGAATAGAGAAGGATGGAGAGGGGTATCTAGCAAACATCTCCTGGGCCACTTAGTATCAATTCAAAGACAATCTTCAGTGTTGATTATTTAAGATTGATTTTCCACTTGCATGAAAGACAGCTTTATTGCTATCAAATTGGTATCTGAGCATTTTCTTACCTCTTTCTTCCCATGCCATTACTGAACTGACTTCTGTGAGCTGCAAACTGTGGTGTGCTGCAATCTATGCAGAGCAATTGTCTGGCTTTAGTCCGGAGCAATGTCTGAAAATGGAACGGTTTGCACACTCCCTCATATGGGCAAATGGATACTGTGTCTTTAAACTGATACAAAAGATGGCTATTGTTATGACTGGGGCTATTAGGAGGAGAATGAAGACAAACCCTTGAGTTTTCAGAGTTTATGCTCTATGTCTTGGTCAAGTTAAAAAGAGAGAGATGGGATCCTTGATTTGGAGCACCTGCAGCATAACTAATTCATTTGGAAAGTGTTACTCATTTCCAAACTACTACTGACCAGATTCTGTACTATTTCCTGGGGATAGAAGCCTTGATCCCATCCTCAAGGAACTCATGGTATCTTGGAGAAAACTGACTGGAAGGCATTCACAATGCTATGTGGTACCTGCTCTGATTGAGCAATGCAATGGGCACTATGCTTGTCAGATAAGGGGAATATTCCCTTAGTGTTGGAATGATGAATTTGGGGGAGGTTGGGAGGAAAGGACAAGGCTGGGAAGAGATCCTAGTAGAAGTGGTGTTGAGCTCAGGGTTCTAGGAGGATCAGGACTTCATGAGACAATGACAGATGGAGAAATAGCTGCAAAGTCAGGGAGGCAGAAGAGACCCTGGAAATAAAAGTCTTGAGTGTATGTGTGTTTAGAGTGATAAGACTATATAAAGCTGGATATCAGCTTGAAGCCAACAATGAAAAGAATTTGGGATGGCAAATAGATTCTAACCAACCTGCAAACTCTGGCTAATTGGGAAGGTATTGCTGAATAGCTATTTAGACCAGTGCTTTGCTTTGTTTTGTTTTACATTTTTTTTTTTTACCCTAATTCATACTAAGAAATACATTTTACATTGACACTCAATAAACACAGAGCTATAGATGAAGATAAAGACACGTAATTGAAACAAAAAAATCATGAAAACACATGATACATTTTGGTCTATTCTACTCTATTCCATTCCATTCCATTCCATTCCATTCCAATTTCTTCCTTTCTGATTCATTTGTTTTTAAAAAGCCTCTGTCTACCAACAAAATTATTTTAGTCTTCATTAATGGATTAGGCCTTACAATTTGAAAAACAGATGTTGACTCTATCATCATCAAGTTTTGTTTCAGAAGAAAATCGTGCCAAGTTGAATCAGGAGGGTTTGCAATTGGTTCAGGTTGAGCAAGTTAGAACCTGTGCCTTGCTGGATGTGGGCAATAAGAAAAGAATGAAGGTTTGAAACATTAGACTGGCATGTACTGATATACATTTAGAAAGGTCACTCTGGCTGCAGTGTGAGGAATGTATGAAAGGGAGAAAGAAGGAAGGGTTAGAAGGCTGTGGTCATAATTCAAAGGAGAGAAAGGGAGCATCTGCACTACAACAATGACCATGAAGATGGAGTTCATAGGTACCGCCCACTGCCACCAACAGAGCTACTACACTCCCACTGGCAGGCAGTCCTCTTCCTATGCTGCACTCAGGCTCACCTGCGCAGGATCCCTTTCTCACACCCTGTGGCAGCATGCGTTCTTTTATGCAGAGTTCTACAGCTGCTGGACACATTTGTATCTCTTATGAAAGGAACCAGAATGCCAAGCCTTCTGCCTCTGAGTAATTTCTTTATCTCTGAAGTCATTCCTTCTGGGCACAAAAATTACTGGATCTTATTAGCAGTGGATTCCCAGACTGGCTTGGAGGAAAGCTTTGCCTCCCATCCTTTATCTCTTAACCTGACTATTGTTTCCCTGTTCACCTTGAAGGAAACTTCCAGTTACAAGCTGGTAGCTAAACTTATGTGAAACCCCATTCACTATAGCTTAATGATTAATAGAACAAGTCTTTAGTTTCAGGCAGACCTTGTTTTGATTCCTGGCTCTGCCACTTCCCACTCAGAAGATCTTGGGCACGTTACTTAAACTCTTTTGATCCTCAAGTTCTCTTCAATGGCGATAAATTCCAGGATTGCTCTGAGGATTTACTAAGATAATTTATAACACCTAGCGCAGAGCAAGCACTTGAAAACTGGTAACTAAAGCAAATATCTGAAGCCCAGCCCTGGAACTTCAGCAACAGAGAGTCTAAGAAGCCTTGCAATATGAACTTAACAAACAACAGGGGTTAGGATCTATCATTATGTTCTGTTTCCTGAGCTTAGGTGCACCATGAAGGCAGCATTTACCCCATTCTTAAATTAAGGGGACACTTTTTAGGAGAAAGATAGAAAAAGGTGCCTTGATAGGAAGATTTCTGAGACACGTATGGCAGGAACCCAGAGACCAGCAGGCTGACAAGGTGTCCTTAAGCTATCAGCCTGCATTGATTCATGTATACAGTACACATCCCATGCTTTGTAAGCGTCTAATTTATTAATCAGCCCAGGCGATGGAAGCAGTCTGTGACATCTCATCTTCCAGTTCCCGCTGCACGGTGCTCGCCAGGTTGTCTTTGATCTGTAGTGCTCAGGAGACATTGGCCCCTTAAGAATGGCTTCTCTGCCAAGCTCCTTCACAGCAATCAGCAGCATTGCAGGACGACTTGGCAGGAAGGGGAACTCGGCTTTTTCTCAATTTGCAGGTTTGTTGTTCAGAGAAAACCAGCAAGGTGCAGCCTCTATTCCTGAGCACTTGTGACAGCTTCTCTGTGACTGTAGCATGACACCCAGTTTTTCATTGCATTGATGGGGGAGTGTGGTTTGTATGAGAAAGGAAGTGAATACAAATGATACAGAAGAATCAGTCCTGCTAAGCAGCTTAGGATCATCTGACTTTATGGAAGGAAAAGCTCACCTGTGCATTAATTCAACAAATATTTGTAGAGTTGCTACTGTGTGCAGGCATTGTGTTAGACTCTTATGACACCAAGTCATTGCTGATCCCTGCCCTTCGGGGACACTGTAGGGTAGTTGGGGAGAGATAGTCAATGAGTAGCCACATGGCTCCCTAGTAGGAGAAGTACTGGGAAATAAGTATAAAACGTGGTAGGAATGCAAAGGAAGGGCACTGAAGTTGCTCTTGCAAGATTGAGGAAGGCTTTCAAGAAGAGATCTGGACAGAGGGAGTTAGGCACTGGAAGTTGGTGTAAATGAGTGTTTTGAAGGGATGTCGAGCAAGAGACAGATTTATTCTGAGGTCTTCAAGAACTTTGCTTGTGGAAGATGGATAGAGATAATTGTAGGCTGCAGGTCAGAGAAGCCTGTAGGGTTCGGGTAGTGAAGCCTAATGTTTGTTATATAAAAGATATTGAACTTTATCCTAAGGTGAACATACCCAATCTTTTGCATTTCAAGGAGGCCCCATGCCTCAATAATTTTGTTATGGAGCTCCTAGGTCAAGGAAATACTAATGATTCCATTTATTAAGTAGCTAGGGCCAAAAAATTTAATAAAGTGTTTGAAAAATAATACATATAAATTGATAGAAAAACTAATCATTTAATTTTGTTCTTAAATAACCACAATTACTACTTCTCAAGCCTTGCAATCAGATTGGATACCATGACCCTCATTTTCTGTTCCTCATTAACTTTTGTGCAGTACTTACCTTGTAATTGTAGCAACTGCCAAAACCCCAGCTTAACAAAGATGTTCTCTCATTGAATGTAGTGCTGAAATTGTGAACTTACCTTGAGTTAGTGGGTCTCGTAATGTCCAACAAATGTCAAGTATCCCTGTTTCAAAAATTTTAAATCTCCCAGTGTGTTCCTCTGAGTTTACTATGGTGCCCTGGGCAACCTCAGCACATAATTTGGGAACCATGTCCTAAGGGCAATAGGGAACTAGAGGGTCTTTTCCCATCGGTGGGACATGTTCAGATTGTCATCTTAGAAAAATCACCACCTGGTAGAATTTCTAGAGTAGAATGATGGAGAAGAGTTGGGAAGGAGAATGAGGGGAGTACAAAGTGAACAGCAGGAAGATAAAGTGTTGTGGCAGTAACCCAGGTAAGAGATGAAAGCGCCTTGGTCTAAAGTAGCATCAGTGGGGTTCTGAAATATTTTAAGGAGAGAGAAGACCCAGTACTTGGTGAGTGGATTGAATGTGAAGTTTGAGAGGGAGAGGAGGCTCAGGAAGCAAGGGAATTGGCAAGAACATTTAGAAACTGATAAATCACATGAGCTAGGCTGCATACTGAGAGGAGAAAGGACACATTTTTGGCTTGGTCAACTGGGTGAGGTGATGTTCTTCATCAAGTTAGGGAGCTTTGGAAGGCGAGGAGGCTTTGGGGATTGTGTGTGTTTGAAGATAATGAGTGCATCTTGGAAATGTTGCGTTTAAACTACCTGGGATATCCACGTAGAGACTCATTAGGCAGTTGTATAAATGGTTTTGAGCCTCAAAGGAGAGAGATGGGATAAAAATGATGGCCTTCAGAGTCTCCAGGTTACTGGGTTAATTGAAGTCATCCCGCAGGGATGTGCTCATTCATGGAGGAGCCTTTTAGTACGTGCAGAGAAGAGCATTGAGAAGTTGAAGAAAACCGGGAATGTTTGGTAGCATGGAAGTGAAAATAAGGTAACGTTTTAAGAAGGAAGGAATGGGTAATCAGGGGTGACATTCTCTGAGATATTACATAGTCTTTTAGACTTAAAATCTTGACTTTGGCAAAAGCTGCTTAAATGGAATGTTGGGGACAGAAGCCAGGTTGCAGTGGGTT
>JAQZBX010010230.1:0-44635 GCA_029593785.1 Cabassous unicinctus | reverse complement strand
CTTCTTTTTTTTTTTTTTTGGCAAAATAAGGGACCCAAAAGAAGTCCTCTTCTAGATCACCCCTTTCACCAAGGGGACCCTACATAGGCTCTTGGAAACTAATCAAGCACTTCCCACTTACTGGCCTCCCCAGGGCAGCTGAAGCTCTGCTGCCAGTCAGTGCAGAATGATAAAATTGGCTGACTCTGCCCCCTCTGGATCCAAGCCTCAGTATCACTGGGCTGTTGGGTAAATCAAGCTTCCTCAGCAGATTCGCCCCTCCCCTCAGGCTGGCACTGCTTCAATCTGGCTTATCTGCTCCCCAAAGCTGTGAGGAGGTCCAGACAGCCAAATCCACAGAAAGAAAATCCCTCTCCACCCTCCGTCAGAACCCTCCCAATCTCAGAGAATGCTCCCTCTCTCTGGGTTGCCGGCAGGAGTTGAGGCATATCCCTGGGCAATTAGGTAAATCAACCTTCCTCAGCAGATTCACCACTCCCCTCAGTCTGGTGCTGCTTCAAGCCATTTATTTTGTTCCCAAAAGCTGCAAGTGGTTCCAGGCAGCCAAATACACAGAAAAGAAACCCCTCTCAACCCTCCACCAGATCCCTCTCAGATAACACTTCCTCTCACCGGCTTGCCGGCGGGAGTTGTGGCTCAAACCAGCCTTTTTCCCTGAGGGTGGGGCTCAGCCATCTGTGTCAACCCCCACAGGCAGGGGGAAAACTCATGAATCCTTTCTGAGCAATTCTTCTCTCCTCCAGCTCCCTCTGGATCACTGTCCCCACGATTCTTGCTCCGTGCAACCCCAGCACAGACCCCCTGGGCAGGACCCTGTCCCCAATCAGCTGTCCTCAGAGAGTGAGTCAGTGCATGCCCTCCTAAACTGACACCATCTTGCCCCCTCTGATCCACCCTATATCTTTTGATTGTGCAGTTTAATCCATTCAAATTCAATATTACTGTAAATGCATTGTTTACTTCCACCATTTCATTTTTTGGCTTTCATATCTTATTTTTCTCTGTCATTTTGCCCTTTTGATTGTCCTTTCTGATAGTCTTCCCTTCTAAGCTCTCCTCCAAACCTCTCTGTACCATTTTTTCCTTTTGGTCTGTAGGGCTCCCTTTAGTGCTTCCTGCAGAGCTGGGTCATTTTTATTAACTCTCTTAGTTTCTGTTTACTTGAGACTATTTTAAACTCACCTTCATACTTGAAGGACAGTTTTTCTGGATAAAGAATTCCCAGCTGGCAAATTTTCTCTTTCAGTATCCTAATTATATCATACCACTGTCTTCTCACCTCCATGGATTCTGATGAGAAATCAACACTAAGTCTTACTTGGCATTGCTTATATGTGTTGGTGTGTTTCTCCCTTGTTGCTTTCAGAATTTTCTGTTTACCTTTGGCATTTGACATTCTGAGTAGTATGTATCTTGGTGTATGTCTCTTTGGATTAATTGTGATTAGAGTAAGCTGTGCTTCTTGGGCATGTAAACTCATTTCTTCCTTAAGAATTGGGAAATTTTCAACCATTATTTCCTCAAATACTCTTTCTAATCCTTTTCCCTTCTCTTCTCCTTCTAGGACTCCCATGACATGTATGTTGTTGTACTTCCTGCTATCATTCAATATTTTTTTCATTCTTTTCTCTTTCTTCCATTTCAGCTATTTTGTCTTATACATCACTTATTCTTTCTTCTATGATTTTGAGCCTGCTATTGTATGCTTATAATGTGTTTTTTATTTCATCTATTGTCTTTGATTCCCATAAGCTCTTTTTTATATTTAATTTTTCTAATTCTTCTTTCTGTTCACCTAGTGTCTTCTTAATGTCCTTTATCTCTTTAGTCATATTTTCTTTCAACTTCTTTATTTGATTTATATTTCTATGAACATCATTGATTAGTTGTCTCAAATCATATGTCTCATCTGGGGCTTTGATATCTTCCTTTGCTTGAGTGATAGCTTCCTTTTCCTTAGTATGGCTTGTGATGTTTTGCCCATATATAAACATCTACTTATGATTGCAAGTTATTCTGATGTTCAATCTCTCTCTCTTGCATAGGGATTTAGTGGTGGGAGGCTATGTCTTACTGTTGTTCTTTGATTCTCAGTTCAACCTGCTCTAGCTCTTTAGGATTATACCTGTTTAGTTGCTCAAATCCAGGCCATTCACCCAGTAATGGGTTGAATAGAAGCTTCCAAGGCCTTGGGCAGGAAGGTTGTGAAGGCCACAAAAAAGTTATTTATTTACTTTTATTTTCTTTGCATGCACTTCCTTCATCTGCCAGCAAATGGCACTCTTTTTAAGACCTCACATCTCGAACCCTGGTCAGAATGTGTTCACTGTAACCCCAACAAGAACAATGTGAAAGAGGATCCTGTCTCAGGGATATTCAGTGAAGACCCTAAGCAAAGAGATGAAAGTTCAGGGTAACTGAATCTATTGGGTTCATGACATAAATGAGGAAATAAGTCTGCTAAAGGCATGATCAATACAATATTGGAGCAATCTACAGGATTCCACATTCTTTAGGGACTGCAAGGAAACACTGTGCCCTTCATATTCACTCCCCATCTCCCTCCCCAGCCTTCTGGACAGGTACATGGAGGCCTTCCTTACACAGATTGGAAGAAGTGACAGAGCACAAGAAGCATGGATATGACCATGTGAAGGATGCACTGCTCTGAGTGTGCTTGGTTAGGTTAATTTTTAGTACCATAAGGGAACACAGACTTTCTGCTGGTTACTTCTCCATTAAGAATGACAAGTGTGGACTTACATGTTCTTTTTAGTGTTTTGGTGGAGAAGACATGCACTAATTAAGGCTGAATGTGCCTTTCCCTGTTTTGCATTTGCAGAACCTGTGATGATAGTTTTTATTAGGGTTCTGATAAAAATCCATTCTCTTCTGGGATTGAAGAAGCCTGCATCATTCTCAAAATCTGTACCTGCTGAGGTTTACTTTTTCTACTCTGGTGTTCTGCATTCAGATTACACTGTCTAGTGCACTCACAATCTCACTTCTGTTTTTGTCAGCCAGTGGTCACACATCTTTCTGGAATTCCCATAATGTTTATTAGGTTCACAGAGCTACTGGTGTTCTCCCTGTTACTGCTATGAGCATGTGAATATTGACATTTCCTTCCTGACCCAACAGAGATCACCTTGGTATTTCTTTTTCTTTAGGTGACCCAAGAGTAGAGAAGATATATGTGGATTGAAAGAAGGAAACCTGAGTCTGTGTCTGGGACCAAGGTGAGTCATGGTAAGAGCAGCCCCCTCAGCAGGGTCAACATTGAAGGCAGGGGAACTAGGGGCCAATAAAATGAGCAGGAACAGGGTAATTTCCTTTCTGTGTCACACTCTTGTGTCTGCATCAGACCCTGGGTCCAGGGTTTTATCTCTGCCCCCACCTGTCTGGCCAATCCTTGCCTGAGGGTTAGGATACATCATAATAGGATAACTGTGACTTTTCCCTAGTCCCCAAACATGTGACTCCCCACCCTGATTTCTTGTCTGGATGTCCCTGCCTGCAAGGGTACTACCCCTCCATCTCAATGACACTCATCCCTGTCTAGTAAGGAGAAATCCACAGTTTGTAAATGAATTTATTTAGTATCAGCATTACACTGTCTTTAGCAAGCAGAGCATATCTCCAACCCAGTGTTAATAGCACAGGGCACAGGGATCAGGAAGGTCTTCTAAGCCCATCAGGAGGCTGCTTAAGCACAAGAGTTGTAGCCCCTCCCCTCCTCCACCACTTGTATTCCACCCCTCAGAAGCCATATCCCAAGTTCACAGACCGTGGTTTCCATGGTGGCAGTAAGCAAACCTCAGCAAAGCCTTTTTCTTTTCTTTTTTTCATAAGTATGACAAACATTTCTTCCATTGTCTTTATTTAATAAAGTGAGGTATTCCTGGGTCAAGGTTTAGAAATAGGTAAGAATTGAATCAGTATTCAGGGTTGCTTATGTACTGTGTTTGGCTAGTTGAAAAGGATCAAAGAAGCTGATACTTGCATTTGACAAGACTGAGTACTGGCACACATGCCAAAGTCCAGGGTCAACAAGAGTAAAATTTAGTAATCCATCCACTGCTTTTTGTTGGGACCCTGATAGACTGCTCTTTGGGTTTACGTGTAAAACAAAAATAAAAGAGTATTTAAAACTCACATCCTCAAATTAGATGGACTTTGTCCTGGATTAGTGATGCCCACAGGGTCTGGAAGAAGCAAACTGTAGTGCCCTCTGTAGGAGATTAGCACCACTCTAGGCCACACATCATTTCTACACTTTTGAAATATAATGTCAAACACATAAAAATATGACCAGGTAACAAAGAAAACAAGATAATATGAGTGAGAATCAACAAAATCACACCTTGGGAACTCTAGATGGTGGAATATTAGATGGACAATGTAAATATACTTATTATCTTCAAAGACATAAAAGATAAACTTAAAAATTTGGGTAGTGTACTGGTAACTTTAAAAAGTCACACAAAGGAATATATGTACATATATTAAAAATGCAATTGAATAATGAAGAACTCAATGAATTAGAAAAAGTTTAAATATTTCAGAAGAATGATGAACTAGAAGAATAATCCTTGAAATATGTAAAAAATGAAACTGTAGAAAAATAATGGAAAATATAGAAGAGAGTGTAAGAATGATAGAATAATAGAGAATATAATGAGAAGTTACAACATATATTTAGATGGGAGTGTTAGAAGGAGACTAAACATAGACTAGGGCAGAAGTTAAATTTGAAGAGATAATTTTTAACAATTGTCTAAAATTGATGAGACATTGATTCACAGATGCAAGAAGCCCAAGAAAACCCAGAAGGAGAAATCAAAATAAATGCAGACCTAGGCATATAACTGTAAACTTGAAAGAAAATCTTAAAAATAGCTAGAAAATAAGAATATAACCAGTAAAGGGGTAATAAATGAAAAAGCTGACTACCAACACTAACAATGGAAGACAGAAGGCAGTGAATGGCATGAGATCTTTACATTGCTATCATAAAGTAACTGCCAAAGTAGAATTCTGTACTGAAAAAAAAAAGTTCTTCATGATGAGGTGAAATAAACACTTTTCCAGACAAGAAAAGCTGAGAAAGTTTTGCTAGCAGCAACTTATTTTAAAAGAAATGTGAAAGGATAGTCTTCAGGCAGAAAGAAAATAATCCCAGATGGAGGATTCAAGATTTCAGGATGGGTCGACGAACAATAATTGTTAATTTAAATCAATGTCTATTGGATGGATAAAGTATTAATTTTGTTACCTCTGGGTTAGAACATCCATAAAGTATTAAAATACATGGTAATATATTTCATAAGTTGGATTAAATGGATCTGAAATGTTTTAAAATACATTGTTAATTTGATAAAGAATAATTAATGTCAGATTTGGTAAGGCAAGCAAAAATGTTGTAATTTCTGAGTTAATATCTAAAAGAATATTAAAATAGTAGATCTCATCCAAAAATAGAAGAAAAAAATTGAACAAAAGAAAGCATTCAGGAGGAAAAAAAAAAGAACATAGAACAGAGAGCACAAATAGCACAGGAAAAGAAGGCAGATTTTAAAAAGTATTTATACTGATTTTTTAAAATTATATTTAATACAATTATATTTAACATTTATAATTAATGAATATAAATGTTCCTCTTAAAAAAATCAAAACTGCCATGTGGATTTAAAAACAAATATATCTATATAGATATAAGACATTCATCGAAGTCATACAGCAAAGTGTAAATGGTGGAATACAATATACCATGTAAAACTATAAAAATAGTAAATTTTATTTCACTTTGACAATATCAAATAAAATAGATACTAAGGAAAATACCAGAAATTGAGTGCCCTTTCACAATGATGAAAAGGTTTGAATTCACAGGAAAACAGCATTTCTAAAAGAAATTGTGAATTAAAACAATCATGCATACCATACATGATTCACGTACATTACCCTACCATCAACACCTTACATTGTTGTGACACATTTGTTACAAATGATGAAAGAACATCATCATAATAATACTGATACTGCTATCTATAGTCCATACTTATATTTGGTGTACTTTTTCCACAACCATACTATTATTAACACCATGTATTAGAATTGTATATTTGTTATAGTTCATGAGAGATCATTCTCATATTTGTATTGTTAACCACAGTCCATCATTCACTATGGATGTCACTATGTTATATGGTCCCCTGCCTTGTACAATACATCCAAAGTGTATACTCAGTGGCTCTCAGTTTCATCACAAAGTTGGGCTGTCCTCAGCTCTGAAAACATAGCATTTTTAAAAGTGTACACAAAGAATAGCATTGCTTTTGAAAAGTGACAGAAGTACAATGTCACAGATTTGAGGATTTTTTTTCATAACTCTCAGCATTTCATAGAATAAGCAGAGAAAATATAATGAAGTTATTGAATATTTGATAACTGTGAATAATAAATTTAACCTAATGCCCAACATACATAAAAGCAAAGTACTAATTTTCCCATGCACTTAATCAAGAGGGGCAAGAGGGTGAAGGAAACTAAGGTCCTGTCATAGGCAGTGATAAGCAGAGAAGGAAGGTGGAGGCAAAGAGAAGGGGCCTGGTGTGGACTTGTTCTGATTATGGGGCCCAGGATATGCTGATGGGATGGATGTGGGGTGGAGGGAAAATGAGAAGTCAAGAAGGGTAATAAAGCTGTTACCATAAACCCTGTCAGGTGGAGTTCCTGAACATGGAGCCAGAGGAGGAGCAGGTTCCTAGGAGCAGCCCACAGTTGCATGTTGGCATGTTAGATATCCACATAGAGTCATCATAAATCAGCTGTGTGTCTATCAGGACTGCACAGAAAGGAATGGGATAGATAGATAAATGTGGAAGTACATACCAGTATAGCTGGTGTTTAAAGCCAAGGTGTTTCAGGGAAGGAACATGATGCTGAAGAAGGAAAGGAGTCCATAGACTGAGCCCTGAGGAAACTGCTGAGAGGCTTTGGAGAAACAGAAAACCCAGCAGAGAGGCAGAGGGGAAAGGACAGTGATATCAGATAAACAAATGAACAAACAGGAGAATGTAGTGAATCAGAAACTAACTGATTCCAAGGAGTTGAGAATGACAGTGTCAAATGTAGCTGATGGAATAAATTAGAAGAGGAAAATTTGGGGATAATGGAAATGTTCTAAAATTGGATCACGGCAAGGGTTGCATAACTCTGCACTACAAAAAAATGTAAATGTAATTTTATGAATTCTACATCATGTCAATAATACCACAATAGTTGTCTAAAAATATTCACATACACCTGCCATATGATGAAGCTTTTCTATTGCCATGTAGTCACCCAGGGGAAATGAAAACATGTGTTATAAAAAGGTCTAGTACATTTAAATTCATGTCTGTATTCTTAAGACTCCAAATTTGAAGCAACAGAAAAATCCACCATGGGGAAAATAGATAAACATTTTGTAACATATTCAATGTCAAAGAACTCAATGATAAAAGCAGAGATAAATGCTGATCCACACAGCAGCAATAACAAATTTCAAAATATTATTTTGAGCTAATGATACATGTACCAAAGAGTGTATTCTGATATATTTCATTTTTAGGAATTACAAAAAGTGGCAAAAAATGATGTGTGGTGATAGAAATGAGAACAGAGGTTGCAAGTGTAAGGATGGGTTTGGGTATTGATTGAAGGTACAGGAGTTATTTTCTAGATTAATGGAAATTAATGATTCATATCTTGATAGAGTTTTTTGATACTGTCAGGTATGGGGGGCTGAAAAGTTTTAAAATTTGACAGTCATTCAGTTAATATTGGCACATTTCACTGCATTTTAATTTTACATCACTTGAAAAATTGAAAAGAGAGAAGAATGATCATTAGAATGCAATGGAGACAAGGAAGTTTTATATTCTAAGTCTCCCCTCCTCCACCTTCCCCCAGACCCTCTCACTGATGACCTGTCCAAGCTACCAGTTCCTGTGTGTTCCAGGTGGAATCCTGGGGAGTTCTCTGTTGTTTGTTGTGGCTGACAGATCCATGGTTACTGGGCAGAGCCTGTGGGTGTCTACAGTGCCATAGAGGGTCTGTGAACATCATGCCTGACATTGGGCTGATCACTGAGCATCTGCAGGAGGTGGTGATGGAGCTGGTGCCAAAGGATATGAGTCCAGGCCTCACATTCCACAGCCTCCACCTGTTGTCAGCTTAATGGTGGGTCCATTATTGTTATTAAGACTTATTCAGTCTGTTAGAAGAAACCAGATATATATAAGACAAAAGCAGCCTGCTAACACACTGGCTGCACTGATTGAAGTGTAATACTAGCTCCTTGACAGGATTAGTTTGCTCACAGAGTTTTACAGAGGCTGTGCCATCTTTAGATGCCAGGCTAAAGAAAGAGACTTTAACAATACACAGCCTTGTAGATACCTACAGAAATGAAAAGAGATTGAAAGAGATGTTGATGAGATTAACTTCACTGGCTCATAAACCAAAGGAAGAGAGAACCAAAGGCTCCAAACTAGAAGAGGTTATAATGGAGATACTAGATACACTGAAGCCTCTCAAAGGGGTCATGAGAACAATAGCACAGGGTCTTTTCCAAACACAATGTGTGTCTCCCATCCACCGTCTGATGGCCTTTCGCACAGGGTTGGGTCTGGGAGTTAAAGCAGTGCTGTCACCTCTCCTCCACTCAGGTCTCTAGGACCTCCAGCCCATGTTCACTGACCCAGCCTCGCTCTGAAGATCCTGGAGGCCAGTGGATCCCATGGGGCCCTCTCCATTGATTGGAATTCCTCCATCTTCCCATCTTGGACAAAGCCATGCACAATTCCTTCTTTTAGATGATAAGACTATGAACTTCTAGAAAAACAAAAGGAAATGTGGGACTTTCTTTCTTTTAAAGAAAATTTGAATAATATCCCAGTAGTCAAAGAAAGTCCTACTATTTAAGCCTTCACTCAAATTGAAACTTAATCAAACAACATACCCCAAAACAGCATTTTCTGTTTTATTTATGGCTTATTTATATTTCAAATGATCTTAAATGATCTATTTCTACATTATTATTCTATCTATATTTTATAAATATTGTATTTTAATTATATATATAGCCATAAGAGACATTTAAACATCAGCAACAATATTTTTTTAAGCAGGGTTGAATTCCTAATAGTCGTAACTCCTAAATAAATTCAACTTTATTTTTTTAACCAAACATGTAATAGTTAAAACATTAATAAAATAAACATTTTTGATATAAATGATATTCTTAGGGAGAACTTTATATCTTTTAATATTTATATTCTAAAATAAGAAATGTTAAAAAACAAAATTGGCAAGTTCACATGTAGGTGATTTTCTTTCTCTGCCATGTGTTGCACCGAGAGTTTCTGACCATGAAGAAATCTTCCTTGGACAATTTGCAGAAATCTCTACATCCCACCCCTCATGCCTCTCCCTCACCATCTGACACATCTCCAGGAAAGCTGAGGGAACAGCAGGGGTTTCCCTCCCACAGAAATAGCTGGCATCCTCAGAATTAGTAGTTTCAGTCAGAAATGGTACTTTGTCTATAGACAATGAGCACTAACTGAGGATTATTAGTGATGGTGGAAGGAAAGCAGGAAGTGACACTTTGAGAATGTTGGGTGGGGAAATAAAACAAAGGACAGAACAATCATTATAAGAAGGTAAATGATTTCTTCTCAAAATAGAGCTTGGATCTGGTTATAGAATGGTAAAGATAAGAAAGAATATTGCTGTCCTCATGGAGCTGATATTTGGAGGGGAGTAGATACTGAATAGGGAAATATAACAGCACAGACAATGTCATATGAGGATAAAGTAAAGGAGAAGAATGCACAGGGAAATGTAGGAGTGATGGGTGTGGGACTGGGGGGCTTGGGAGGAGAGGTCAGGGAATCCCCTCTAAAGCAGGGACACCTGAGCAGTGCACCAACTTGGAGATAAGCCCTGCAGGATGAAGGCACAAGACAGGTGATGGCTATGAAGTGAGTAGGAGAGGGTTGTGTTTGAGGATCAGCCAGAGGCCTGAGAAGACAAAATGAAGTAAGTGAATGGTGGCCACAGGGGTGGGGGGTAAATGCTGTCACAAGGGCAAAGAGTTTAATTTTAATTTAAGAGAACAGTGACTGTGATGTGGGGGAAAAGGTAAAGCAGGAAGAGCAGGTGGAGGCACTAACAGGGACTCTTTAAGATGAGGATGTCAATTGCTGCACTGAGGTGGGGGTGTGGTGGGAGGAGTGGAGACAGAGAAGGATTCAGCTCTAGGTATTGTTCTGCAGAGATCTATGGGCTACTGATGCCTCTGTGTTTTCCTTCCTTCCCTCTTTAGTGAGAGTTTTGTTCTCCACCTTCCAGGCCAGAGTCTGTCTTTAAGTATCAGGTGGTCCTGACCACCCTTTCACATCCCTGAGCTTGGGGGGATACAGCTGAGTGGGGCTCTGTGTGCCTGGGTGGGGCCTGTGTCTCTCAGGTCTCCTGGGGGTTCACTGGCTGAGGACCCATGTGTATCTGAGGCCTTTGCCTTGGGCAGCTTCATATCTCCACATAAGTATCCTCCAGACTCCTACCTGTGCTAAGCCTGGCCACCAGCATTTTTGTAACTAAGAGGGGCAGCAGGAGGTGGGCTCAGTCTACAGGCTTTCTCTGGGGCTCCACTTTCAGTGGGGTTCTCACCCCCATCTCACCTATTCCTGCAAGTTCACTGCCTCTATCTTGTCTTTCCCAACTAGTGCAAAGTTCGGGTGGAGAAGGGTAGATACCTCCCTGTGCAGAGTGGAAGGAAATCCATAACTCTTCTCTTCTATGGGTTCCTTATTAATTTTTACTTACAGTTTCTGCCTAGTAACAGATCAATCTCATTCCCTATTGGTCTGCACACTGACAGCCCACTGGCCTAAGCAGCCATTGGCTCAGCCTGCTGTCTCTCTGACTACCCAAGACTGCCAAAAGCCAACTCCTGCATTGCTGGAGACTGAGTCCAGTCTTGTAATTGGTGGCTCCCACTTTCCACTGGCCAAGGAAACTGGTGCCAGCTTTGGAGACTGGCCTGTACTGTTCAAGCTCAGTTCCCACCTCAGACTATCAGGGTGGGTCCTTTGACCATCTGCTTGGGATCAGGTCCTGCTGGAGATCTGCACTGGGTGGGGTTCAGGACTGGCACAGAGGGCAGAGGGGTTCCCAAGGAGAGACTGGGCATCTACATATGGTCAGATGATCCTGCAGAGCTGTGGGAGAGCCCCATCCTCAGTGTGAGGTTAGGAAATAATGGGCATCCATGGTGGGGTATCCAGTCTTGGGGGACCCCCATAAGTGTGGTGAAGGGGGTCATGGCCAGAGTGTGTCTGTAAAATAGGCACTAATAGTGGCAAGTTAGGGCTGGATTTTGACCAGTATGTTAAACCTAGAGGAATGTGGGTGGTAGAAGACTCTGTGATTTTCTAATTTCCAATCTAAGCTTTGGGCTGCCATAATTAAACTCTAGTATGACACTTACACTTTTATTTACCTGCTGGGAAACTGAACAGCCTGGGCCATTGGCCAACAACATCCCATCCTGATTTTTGGGATTAATATGTTCAGGAAATCTTGCTTGCACATCCATTGCATGATCAAAAAAGGGGTGGGTAACTCCACCTCTGGGTGGGAATTTAGCTATGTAAATTAAGTAAGTTGAAGTGAGGATAGCCAGGGGCTTCTTTTGCACAGGTCCGGCCAACCAGTTGAAACTGGTTTTCATACTTCATTGCTTCAACAGAATGTTCTTGATCACAAGAAATGGAATTTGGCATCAAAGGAGGTTTGCATCTCATTACTTCTAATTTACATACAATTCTCTCCTTTGTATCCTAGAAACAGGGAACAAACAAGTTACTTTCAGGTATTCTGTCACCCTGCCTCTATCATTTGTAATTTATTTTTTCATATGTATTTTCTCAAGAGGCACATTTATGAAAGGGACAGCTAGGCAAAGCAGTTTTGAGGGTTTTTAATTGAAATGATTCATCAAGAACAACAGAAAAGTATAATGCAAACACCTCCATAAATATATTTGACCCAGTCTTGGTGTTTTATGAGTTTTATAATGCATGATGGATTCTTTCCCATGTGAAGGCTCTTCCAAAGGATTCATCCACACATGTTTACATGCACAGAAAATACCCAGAAGAGTTAAACAGAACCAATTGAAAGACCTTTAATTTCTTGTTAGAAATGTATGCATGCATGTATGAATGAATATATTGAGAGACAATTCTGTGACAATTCTTTTTGTAATGGATAAAAAATAATAGCAAACTGACATTTTAAATTAGGGAAAATTCCAAAATGTCTCTCTCATGACACTGAATGCCCTGGTCTCCAGGCCACACATCTACTTCTCCACTTTAGGCAGCTGATTCAAAAAGGCTGGCTGAGGGCCAGTAGGACTAGGGGGATCGAATTCACTGTATGGTATATTTACTTATTCATTCACACTAACAGATGTACATCTATACCTTTTGGGTTCATATATGAATAGTATACATTTTATATATTTTATATACATATTATACTTAAAGGTACAGAACATAGATTATTTATCACTCTCTAATCATTGTCAACTCCTAAGGATTTCAGTGTTGTCAAAATCCCTTATGCATTTAAACCAGGCCCCAGTACAATGCATCGTGCCTCTCCTTGTAAGTTATCAGCTAAGAGGGTCACTGCAATCCCTAAAACAATAAAGGTATCTTCCACATCTCCTAGGCATGCTCCTAAAGTAAAGGGAAACACAGGGCTGTTTCAGACTCCTACAACTCTGCTGGTCAGCAATCACTCAATATCACTATATCTACAGTGTATATTGCCTCCAAACTGGCTCTGTTTCATAATACTGGAGAGTTATATGCACCAGGCAAGTGAAACACGAGAGCCTACATTTCTGTTCTCTCAAAAACCAACAGTGCTCAGTATGCTGTGTGAAAAATATACCAAGTGAAGCAATAATTGCCAAAGTAATGTGAATAAAACCTAAATAAATATAATTGGCATTATGGCCTGCTCCCATGGAAGGACAACATGTATGGTATTGCAAACCTAAAGCTCACCCATTGGCAGCTCATGTCTTAGGACCTATGGAAAAAACTTCAACTGTCATTTTGCTTACTGAAAATGATCTCCATCTCTGGGTACCTAGTAAACATTTATGTTTACATCCTTAAGCTTAATCTTCTTGCTTCACATGAGCTCATACAAAGACTTCCTTGACTAGGCTGCCACCATGGCAGCTGCACACAGCCAAATGGACTGTTGGGTATGCAGATATGTACCAGCCTCCAGTAGCTCCAGTTTTCCTTGGAATATCTTTCCCTTATCCTTGACTAATTGTAGTAATTGGTTAATGACTATAAATCATAGCTGCTCTTCTAGATGGCAACTCCCAAAACCCACAAACTCCTATACTTACTCTGCTTCTGTTAAATATGTCTCTTTTATTGACAGGAAACATGTCAATAAAATGCATTCCATAACTTGTATCAGTTTGAGATGGCCTCACCTGTATGGTAGCAGAACATGGTGTCCTGGATGCTTGAGCAGGCTTTTGTCTCAAAAGAAACAATGGGAGGCTTAACAAATCCCCCTGTCATGCTTCAGGGATTATGCCGTGGTGAGGACTGGCAGATAAACTTAAGCCATATGCCATCTTGCAAGGGACATAAGTACCTCTTCCTGCCAAACTGGTAGGGATATGTCAGACCAAAGAAAAACTTGTACAAGTCTATCTTGGTGAGAAATGAGCATTTATTTAGGAGGCTTATGTGGGATCCTCATCTTTGGTAGTGGGAAGATGAGATGGTTCCAAGCCTAGCCCTGACCTAGTCCTCATCCTTGGTGACAGGAGGAGAGATGGTACAGCCCAGGCTTGCCATCTGCACTCACCACCAGAGGAGAATTTTTTTATGAAGGATGTTAATGTGCAGCAGGGGAAAGGGAGCTGTTTTCTAAGGAATGAAGTGAATGGCTCACAAACCCAAGGGACAGGAAAAAACTAAAGGAACAGATGTTTTCTGCAAGGCAGAAAAGGCTGATTGATCTTGGGGTGATTATAGGAGGTGATTAGACAGTTTGGGGAAGACAGATGCCATGGCAGGCCTCTGGAAAAACAAGTCATCATCATAGTGCAAGATCCACTGATCAGTCACCAGTCACAGGGACTTGCAGTTTTAACTATTTAGGGATGCTGCTATTTGGAGTGGGGGAAAGAACTGGAAGGGTTAGAGGAGAAAATACAGTCAGATATGCTCCAACTATTCAGAACTCACCTCTCACACCCCTGGTGTTGATTATACCATCCAGGCAGTGTGAGACATGGGCAGTGAGGATCCTTTTAAACATTCACACCCACAGTGATGTGCATGGGGTCACAGATCAGCCCACAGGTTCTGGTACATTTAGTTGCTCTGAGAACCACAGTGGGTTTTTGGGTGATGCTGTCTTGCATGCACCTGTGTCAGAGGAGACAAATTACTGACCACAGTAATTGATCCAAGTCCAGTTAGGCCTATGCTCCTTGAATCCCAGCTGGTGGCAAATTGGTGCCATCACTAAGGAAAATTGGGGTCTTGGCTGAGTATATTTGTCATGAAGATGAACCTCTTATAGAGGGGGGAAGTTGTGTCCACTCCACTTGAAACTGGGTGGGCTCTGTGTTTTCTGTGGACAATAGAAGAGGAAGCAAGATTCACAAACCTGGTTTATAATTCAGAAGGTGAGAAACTGGCATCTTCTACTTCATGTCTCTTGGATCACTATATTTGGGATTCCTGAGCCACAGGTAAGGGGTCTGATCATCCTGAGACCTTCATGCTGCAGTGGCCATTAGCACGTGTCTAGTTGACAGGACCACTTGAGACCAGCCTTCCAGTCATCACTCCCAAGGCAGCAGAAATGTGAATGAAAATATCAGGGCTTATGAAACCTGAGCAGATACCACCTGAATTCCATCAAGTGACCCTGCGTCAGACCATGAGGAAAAGGAGAATCATCCAGGATAGTATTCATATTCCTATTATTCTAGTTAAGATGGGTTATTATACACAATCAATGTTATACTATAGAAAAATGTGTATAAATGAAAATGACCTATTATTTTGTCAATTATATGTTTGTTCCATCAAAACTTCATTAATAAATATAAATCCCATTAACAGATATGAAAGAAAACAGGATCAAGTTCCTAATAGATCAGTGTACTAGGATGCTGACCTGTGTTTCCAGAAGGCTGCCATGGCACCTCTCTTCCCCAAACTGCCTAACCACCTTCTATAACCACCCCATATTGATAAGCCCTTCATGCATACACACACACACACACACACACACACACACACACACACACATATATGTATGTATGTATAATATATGAAATTTACTTAGAACATATCATTAGGTTTCCTGAAAAAATGTTTACCAATGATTATCACATAGAATTGGGAATGGTATGCCATGTTCATTGGAATTTTAGTTTTCACAATACATTCTTTTCATTTTATGGTGCAACTCCCTTTTCTTCTAAAGCATCAAGAGGAGGATTTAAGGAAAATCCAGAGAGCAAATGAGGTCCTGGAAAGTCCATCTTGCCCTGCCCTTATATGTGCTGTTTCATTAAGCATGGCCCCAGAATTCCTGTCCCTTTGGTAAAATGACTCCATTCCCAGTTTGACACCATGACAATTCACACCAAAATCCTTGGACATTCTCTAGGAAAACCTCGGAATTTACCTGCTCATGCCATGTGTCATCTAGATGTCTCAGCCTTCACAGTCATTCATCAACACACAGACTCATCTTCACAAAAATTTTTTCTGCAGTGGCTTCTTGGCTCCTCTACCAGCAATTACTGAGGGATCATGTCTTAAGTACTATCATTTTCCCTAAGTACTGTGGTTTGCCCTTTAAGTGGTAGCAAACTAGCCACACTTAGGGATTTCTAGTGCACATTGCAGAATCTCTGAGGTCACACAAGGAAATTCAGTCACACCTTAAAGAATAATAGCTATCAAGTGTTGAGAAGACTAGGAATAGAGGGAAAGAGGGAGAAAGCTTTTCAGGCCTAAGAGACCCAGGGCTGGTCTTCCTCTTTCAAAGGAAGCCAGTTCATGATGTATTGGTCAGCCAAAGGGCAGGTGATGCAAAATAGCAGAAAATGGTTGGTTTTATAAAGGGTATTTATTTGGGTAGAAGCTTACAGTTACCAGGCCATAAAGTATAAATTACTTCCCTCACCAATGTCTATTGCCACATGTTGGAGCAAAATGCTGTTTGTGAGGGTTCAGGCTTCCTGGGTTCCGCTCTTTCCAGGGCTTGTTTCTCTCTGGGCTCAGATGACCTGCTCTGTCCACAAGGCCAGCTGTAGACTCTCAGGTTACCAGCTCTGTCTCTCTCCCCAGGGCTTGATTGTCTCTGGGCTCAGCTGCTCTCCTCCTCTGTGTGCTTACTTCCCAGGCTCCAGCTCAAAACTCCAGCATCAAAACTCCAACAATTCCTTTCCTCTGCTGTGTAGTTTTATCTGTGAGTCCTTGCCCACCAAGGGGGCAGGGACTTAGTGTCCTACTGACATGGCCCAATCAAAGCCTTAATCATTCTTTAATCAACTAAAAGTGAAACTTCTGAATCCAATACAATCTAATGTGCAAAAAGGCCAGTTTACAAACATAATCCAATGTATATTTTTGGAATTCATAAATAATACCAAACTACTACACATGAGAAAGCAAAGAAGGGGCTCATGAGTTTTGACTTGGAGGAATGTGAGGCCCTGACAAAGATCTTCCTCTGATACTGCGCAGGACCTCCCTGTCACTCCTTTTTTGAACCTACTTCTGCATCCAAACTCTGACCCCAAACTCCTGTTGAGGTCTAAGGTGACATTTACATAACATACAGTGAGAATAGTCGCAGTGGAGTGCAGCATGGTTCTGGGGAGAGAAAATAGGATTATTTGATCTGTAAAGCCCTACTCTCCCCACAATTGTCCTCAAGAATGATGTAATACTGGTACCAGACCTTTGAGAGAGTCCTATTGTGAACAATTGTTCTAAGTTGCCATGTTTTGTGATTTAAATCCTCCCTCAGTGTTGCTGGTCTGTCAGTGCAAATAGGTACATTATTGTAGAGAGGTTCCTAAAATGCAAAATTTGTTTATCTGTGAGAACAAGTAATTCCCTGATTCTATTCTATAGTCAAATCACCTGTTACCTTGGCCTTCTTTTCTCATATTTTTGATAAATGGGACATAGTTGCTTATTCAGAATATAATTTAGATGAAAGAATCAATAACTTTACAATTGCAATTGTTATACACATTTTAACAAAAGAATTCATTTACATATGTACTTTTGTCTTATTATGGATTTACTTTTATCGTCTCCTTCAATGAAAACACTGTTTTTTCTGGCTTTGAAAGGAAAGGGCATTCTTTAGAGGGAGGAAGTGGAAATGAGCAAGGCAGGTCAGGGTTGAAGGAGGGTCATGTAGGAGAGAAAGTAGCATGTCTACTTCCCCAAAGTTGAAGTTCATTTTTCTAGGACAGCCCTTTCACATCAAAGCTATGCTCTCAACATTGGTTTGTATTTCTCTAAGCTGTCTCTAAGGTTCATGGGTTGATCATAATTGTTTGAGTGATTCTTTAAACTTCTACTACTAGAGATAATATTTTTATTACCAGATCTTTTATTGCTTCATTTGTCTCCAATCTAAGAAAAGATGGTTATGCCTAAGTTAAATTTCTCTTATTCTTCATATTCCCCTTTCATCAAACTATCTATAAGGTACTTAATTTTTCTCCTGTACTGTTTACTTTACAAATACCATCACCAGTGAGGGCCCAGGTTTTATGAGACCTAAAGGAGGAATGGCCTTTCCCCAAGTAAAACAGAAGGAAATTAGTACATCAAGTTAGAATGTTGGCATAGGATAGATTAGTCAAAAAACCATATATAAATAACAGAGGGCTTGTGGGATTTATCTGGAAAGTGTTTTTACAAGCAAAGTTTCTATATCACTGTTTTTGTTTTAAATTTCAGGATAATCTCTCCATTTTCCTGTTCACTTCATGTTTATCACTACTTTTACCTTCAAGTCACCTTCATACATATTTTCCAGCATGAGGAATCTATTCCTTTCTCTGCCCAAGTCCATTCAGGATAGGTTTTTTTTGATAAATTTGTTCTAACAGTTGATAGTTGGGTCATTTGCTTGTTTTTCTTGTTTTGACACTTTGCCACTTCTCTCTTAATTCTAATTTAAATGGAGGAAACATATTTTTCACCAAGTTAAAATATTTTAGTAGTGTATATTTTTATATTCACCTACAAGTTCTAGACACTTATTACTAGAGAGCATTTTGCACATTTTATGAATTATTTGTATAGAAAATTATTTATATACTTTTCCCTAAACTACTATAAGCATTACTTCATCACATTTTCTTCACTAAAAGGATGGATTTTGTGATTCCTGAAGAATGAAAGTCTTTTATCTGAGACAGCAGATAGGAAACAGAACATGAAGCCATGGTTACTTAGAAAAGGGAAGATTGACATAGGAAGTAGCATATGTATTTCTCCTAAAATGGCTTTTATGAATAGAAAGAATGGTATATTTAAATATTTCTAGGAAAAGTAAATACAATTGGAGTCCTATGTTGTCTTCGTTTTTTCTTTTAAGACTCCCTCAGTGTTTCTGGTCACTCAAAGTTTCCTCATTTCATTAATTACTGGATATTTTCAGGGAAATTTCTCTAGGATGGCATTTCATTGCTCTTTGTTATGGCAAGGTATTGTCTGAGTACATTTCATGATCCTATTATTTCAATTTTCATCTCATTTCCTGAATTAGTATGTAATTCAATTTGGGATACTATTGACAAAGTATACATTTCTAGATAAATATTGTGTTCATTAGAACACTAAACCAACTGACAGTCAACAAATAATCTTATTTGTTCCATTAAACAAAATGGAAACTGGTCAACTATTTCCAGCTATTGTCATTAATAGAGTCATACACACACAGGCAGGAGCAATCTTAGAATGGTTGTCTCAAATGTCCATTTTCCCTAAAAGCTTCTGGAGGGTGTTGTTGAAATGAAAGTCTCCTGGGATTCTTTTTCATAAAATTCTTTTTATTAAATCATCTAATTGTTACAGCAATAATTTTCAAACATCACAACTTTCAAAACCAGACATATGTGCGGTTGAGAGAGGCAAATGAAAACACATTGCAAATAGTGTAGAAGGGGAGGCTTTAACCTTTGAATTTCTTAATAATTAGAGAGTAATTCATTTTTTCACTCCATCTGAATATTTTCTCAATAGTAGGTGTTGTTTTCAAAGTTTTGCTAAGAGTTGCATATAGTTGAACATGGTGTGTCTCAAAAATTATTCTGCCTTGAAAAATGCAGTGCTCCTGGAATTTTCTTCTAAAATATATAAGAAAATCCTGGAGTTGTGCTTGATCTATGAAAGATATTTCCATGAGTTTGCTTCTCACAAATAATACATAATTTAAAAAAGAAACTAAGTGCAAGCCAAAACACAATGCATGATTGTAGGAATTATGCAACCAGACATACAGGTTGGAAAACTATATGAAAAGATATAGTGTATAAAGAATGCACATAAAATTTCTTTATGAGTATTGGGTGCACTTCTAAATTTAAAATAGTAATTTTTTTTTTTGCACAGCTACACTGTTAACTCATATGGTTAAAACAGAAAAAATATACTTCCTAAGCCATTCACCATTAACTATAATGAAATAATTCCTTTTACTCAAGTAAAGGATTACATTTTCTATTAATTTTTTTTAAATTACCAATTAAACTATTAAAACTGCTGTTCTGATTGAAAAGGTGATTTTATCTTTATATTGTTGTAACCTTGTTCAGAGCCTTCCCTAACCCTCAGGATCATCAGCCCTGATGTCTTCACTTCCCACTGGCCTCCTCCCTTGGACGATCCGGCTGAGTCTCAGACTTTGGTATCAGATCTCAGATCCTGGAGTTTTCAGTTGGGGTACACTTCCCCTCTCCTCTCCTCTCCACTCCTACCCAAAGGGCCAATGTGAACCAGCTTCTTAGGACCAGCTCAAATCCAACCACTTCCCCAATGCCTTCCATACTTGCCAACTGGTCTGTACATTTTGATGTCCACAGTATAACTTATGTCAATTGTGTGACCAGCCACCATAGCAAGATTAAGCTTCTAGAAGGAAAACCATGTCTCATCCTCCTTTAATTCCCTGTGGGTGTCAAGCTATGATGTCCAGCTCTGCTGTTTCACACATGACTCAGTGAACAATCATTTATTTTACACTTTTGCACATCAGGCACTGCTCTGAAGAAAGTAAAGGAGAATGGAGTTAGTAAAAGAGGCAGACAAGGTGCTAAGCTGGCTTCTTTATTTGCAGGACATGTCTTAGCTGACATCAGGTTGGTGGGACATCCTTGGCAGCTACTTATGACAACAAAGAAGGTGAGGAACAACTACAAGGACTCATGGAGCCAGAGGGAATGGACAGTTGCTCAGGCTAGGACACCTCAACAACTGTGTCAGAGGCTGCCTGGGGGTAACTGGGGTGACAAGTTCCATAGAAGTCTGAAGCTTAAGAATAGGCTGGTCTATTTAAAGGGTATGGCAGGAATTGGACAGTCTAGAAAGTAAAGAGGAGGGACCAGGTGGCTCTGGGCTGCCTGAGCACTAGGCCTTGGGTATACAAACCTCAGCATCCCAGGGTATTTCCTAGAACCCACAGCCTTCAGGCAGCCCCAGAAACTAATGCAGGTCCTCTCACCTTGTTCACCTGGAGAAATGCATGTATGGACACTGGTCAAGCAAGGCACAGGAGCAAACACAAACAGACGTATCTAATCAATACTCTTTTTTTCAATTTTAATGTTTTAATTAACTCAATATATCCAAATTAGTATTTTACCATGTAACCTATATAAAAATTAGCAATGAGATATTTTACAGTCTTTCAAACCAAGATTTTGAAATCCAATGCGTATTTTGCATTAACAGTACATCTCAGTTGAGATTAGGCACATTTCAAGGGCTCAATATCCACATGTGGTGAATGGCTACTATAGTGGACAGCACAGATCTAGTCTGGTCAAAATAGGTTGTTTTGAATTCTCTTGAATCAGTTTCTCTACAGTCTCACTTCCATAAACTAACTTTCGGTATACCTTTTCAGTTCATTCTATACAACTTTTCCAAATTGATCTTCTAGGGTTCACATTTAATCATATCATCCCTCAGCTCAGAAAATTTCAGTGGATCAGAAATTCTACAATTAACAGCAAACTTTTCTCATCTTGACATTTAAAGTCCATTATCATTTAGTCTCAACCTATATTTCCTATCTTATTATCTGATATTTCTCACTTCTCAGTATCTTGCCTATACTCTTTTTTAATTATTTTTTTTATTTTTAAAGAAGCTTTAGATTACATAAATGTTACATAAAAATATAAGGGATTCTCATATGCCTCATTCCCCCCACCCACACCTTCCCACATTAACAACATCGTTCATTAGTGTGGTACATTTGTTTCAATTGATGAGCCTATATTGAAGCATTGCTACTAACCATGTACTACAGTTTACATTATAGTTTACACTTTGTCCCACACAATTTTGTAAGTTATGACAAAATATGTAATGGCTTGTATTCTTCACTGCAGTGTCATGCAGGACAAATCCAATGTCCCAAAAATGCCCCCATATTATCCCTATTCTTATCAATACTCTTACCATGCACTCATTTGCCTCCTCCCCTATCAGCTAATTTCCCCAAAAACTAAAAATAAAATTTAGAACAGATCATTAAACAGCAGAATTCCATTGAGTGAGGAACCAAGACCTCAAATCGACTCTGTAGAAGAAGATTTCTGAGGCTTTTGGAATGAATAAGAATATCTGGCCCATACCATCATCTCCCCTCTGTTTATCTTGCCCTTCCCTGGGCACTGGGAGTCTCTAGGTGGAATTCACAGGAATGCACAGGCTCTGCCTTGACCATGACTTAGTTGTTCCTGTTTTTTTTTCTTCTACTTCTCCTTCCTCTGCTAAATAAGCATTTCCCTGTATCTCCAGTTTGAATTCCTGCAAGACAGAATCTAATTTAGTCTTCTGACCCTCTTTTGGTTGATTCTTTCATTCTGGGCCACTTCATGGTCATGACAGCCTAGTCAGGCAAAGGCCCATGGGCAGGGCCTTTCTCTCTGCAAGGAGAAGGGGTAGGTACTCTCAGCAGCAAGCAATGGAACACCAAACACAAGAGGCTTCTAGGAGGTAGCTTTTCTCATGCAGGAGGGTGGTTCACAGGGTTGACTTAGTGGCTCTGTGATAGCATCATGAATGGGCTCTTCACATCCCTCCCTCTGCCAAGTGATCTGATGGTAGTTGCTGCAGTTCATTGAATGAATCATGTCATAAAATTTCCCAAATGGCACCCAGAAGGCATGACTTTTGATCTTGTTGTCAAAACTGAGTCAGAGTCCATCCTTGAACTGTGAGAAAAGCCAGGAAAAAGTGTAGCTTGTATTTAGGAAAATGGATTCTGTTGGCAAAGTAGATAGTAGGGATATGTAGGTGGGTGTTTTATAAAAAGTAAACAAAGGATACCATATCTTACAGTGATGAAATCCACAATGAAAAACAATTATTTTATTTTTATATATTTTTTACTTTTGTATTTCATTTGTTATTTATTATTATTTTTTTTATTTGTTAATATTTTTTGGCATTTTTGGGGGAGGTTTTGGATCACAGAAGGGTCATAACTGTGACAGGAGAGGATCACTGGTGCAGGGAGTCAGTGATGGGGGGACATGTGGGGATGGGTGCACCTGAGGCATGCCTCTGTGGCATATGAATATGTTCAATTGGTCATGGGGCATTGTCTCGGTGGGTGGAGACCTACACAATAATCAAAAGAATATTGAATTCCTATCCTGGGAAGACCTGCTACATTCTCTAATAGAGCTGCAAGAATCCCCTGAGTACATGGGCAATGCCTAGTGAAGGAGGACAATTATGCCAGGACCTTGATATTGATGGTCTTATTTATGAATTTTCCTGTGAAATTGGAACTTAGTCTACTATTATATATTGCCTAAGATTTACCTCTTGAAATCCTCTTTCTTGATCAAATGTGGCCTCTCTCTAAGCCAAACTCAGCATATAAATGCACTACCCTCCCCTGGCATGGGACATGACTCCTGGCAAGGAACCTCCCTGGTACTGAGGAATTATTACCAAACACTGACTAGTGATGAATCTGGGGAAAAACCTTGAACAAAAGGGAAAATATTAAATGCAAATGAGCTTTTAAGGCTATGAGATTTAAAAGTGAGTCAGGAAGTTATTCCAGAGGTTACACTTATGCATGTCTCAGCAGGATCTCATTAACTACCACAGTAAACAGTGCCCCAAACAGTAGGGCTCCTGAGGGCTCTGGAGAAATCTAGATACTATTTACAGGGCAGACAATCTCAGGAATTCAGCACCCTGTCAGTGGGCCTTACTTTGGAATATATGCTTCCCAATGTAACAGTGTTAGAGTCACTTATAATTTCCCTACCCATTGCTCTTCTACCCCTTTTATTTGAAACCTATAACATATACTTGTTAAACATGTCTCAGAGACTTAAATCTTCAGTCTGTTCATATGCCAGTTGAGCCCTGAATCTCAGCAGAGTTGCAACACCTACTTTTCAGTTCATTGGACTCATCCAGGACAACAAAGAAAAGGATGATAACGGGCAATACCCATCCCAGGAAGTGGAGAGTGCCTGCAACTGCAAGCAACACAGTTCCATCCATCTGCCTCATGTGATCTAAGCCCCATCTCAATTGGAGACAGGCTGGGCATCACAATTCCAAAATCCTCAAGAATGAGGAATGAACAAACATAAGTGGGGAAAGCAACTATGAACTAAAGTAGAATCATTGTTATTCTAGCAATGGAATAACTTATATCATTGATATGAAGGCATTGGCCATCAGAGATTCTGAGGGGAGGAAGATGGAAGAATAAGTGTAACATGGGGGCATTTTGGGGAGATTAGAATTGTCCTGTGACATTGCAAAGATGGATACAGGTGATTATACACTTTGTCAATACTTATAAAATTGTGTGCGTCAAAGTGTAAACTATACTGTAAACTATAGTCCATGGTTAGTACAAAGCTTCAATATGTGTTCCTCAATCATACCACACTAATGTAACATTTTGTTAATGCGGGAAAGTGTTGGGGGTAGGAGGTGGGGTATATGGGCATCATCTATATTTTTGAAGTAACATTTATGTAATCTAAAGCTTCTTTTAAAAAAATCAATAAACAATTGAAATTTTTTTTCAATATATGTCAAAAGACAATTTCACCAAACTGTTAGAGTTTAAAAAATTTTTGTCTAGGCACGCACACAAAAAAATTAAACTGGCAATTGCAACACAGCACTGTGGGTGCTACCATCATCCCCTAAGACTGATTTTGGGCAAGTTACATAATCTCTTTGAGACTCAGATTCCTAAAATTAAAAATGAGAATGAAAATATCCACATCACAGAGCTGGTATGCAGGTCAATAAGAAGTAATATATATGAAAGTCTGTTTTGATACTTGACATATATTGAATACACATTTATTTCTTCCTCCTCCTCTCCTACAGAGTAAATACAGAATAAATTCTCTTACGTCAAGAAAACAGTGCTTACTTGAAACATTATATTCTTGAATTTTGTTGGCTATTTTTCAAAAGAACCAATTTGACCTGCAAAGTAATAGAAAGATGAAAAACTCAAAGTCTGGCCTAGTACATGCTAGGAATTCATTTAAAATGTAATCATACTTCATTGTATTTTTAAAAAGCTCAGTAACTACACTTGAGCATCCAATAAATTTTCCCCTAAATCATCTGATTATCCATTTGCAACATCCCCGAGGCATGGAAACTCTGAATAATCTCCCAATCCTTCCTTCAATTACTGCATTGTTAAAGTGGGTTTTTGTGCATTTTTCCCTTTCCCTCTAGAGTCCCTGGGATGATTTGTAATCATTTCTCATCTGAAATCAAACACACTAACTGGCATTTTTGCCTTCAAACTCTCTTCTTTACAGATGGTTCAAAACACTGTTGTTAAAATCCCTTCTTCTCACCTTCAGCTTTGTCAACATAATTCCTCTCACTGATGCATCTGCAGTGGATTCAAATTATTCATATTTGATTCTGAGTCTTTATCAAATTATCCCTGATCATATCACCTCTTGATTCAATTACATTCATGGATCCTTTCCCTACCAATTATGCACTTTCAAAAAAGACTTTGGGTATCCTTCTCTATCCTCTGACTTCCCTTCAGAGACTCCTGCTCTCGGCCCAAGATCCAAGGAGCCTGTTGTTAGAGATGATGGTCAGGATCTAGGTTCTTGGCTTTGCCATAAGAAAGATTTCAAGGATGAGCCACAAATTAATTAAACAGAGAATTTATTGGGGGTTAAGACAAGAGAACAGAAATGTACCCCAAGACATAGCAAGAGAACAGAAGTACCCTTTCAGAGAGATGAAGGTGTGCATTCTCAAGAGAAAGAAATGTGAATTTCTGCCCTGGTTTCCCCTGTTTATTGTGGGGTACAGCACTCCAGAGTCTGCAATGATTGGCATATTTGAGACAAAGCAGGGGAAGTCTATTGAGTGATTTGGTTTGCTTAGGGGTGTGAGGGTTGCTTTCCAGTGTTGATCGGCTTCTGGCTGCTGTCCATAAGCTATGCAAGGCATGCTGACCAGTGGTGATTGGCCCCTGGTCATTGTCCATGAGGCATGATGTTACCTGAAAGCTAGGTGGGTAGGTGGTGGTGATGTCCCTCCTGCCCCTTCCCCCTTTCCTGCCCTATAATGATGTTGCTGGCTGCCTTCTGATAATGCAGCCACTGGGTGTGTGCTGTGTGCTGTGTGCTGCAGTATGTTTGTGCTACAAGCTGCCCCCTCCTATTTTGCATGTATGACTCAGCAGGCTGATGTAAGTCAGCTGGCAATTGCCTCAGTTTCTTTTCAGTGGCTTATCAGTTTCTCTGTCCTCTTCTTCCTTAGATCCCTATTCTATCCTGTCTCACTTCCTTTTATTTAAAATCATCTGAGATCATCTCCTCCAGGAACCTTGTACCAGCAATGGTACCAAGTCATATCTGTCCCATAAGACAAGATCATTTGGAAGTTTGGAGTTCAACAAGGCAGAAAACAAACAGTGATAAGCCAACTGTCTTTTTCACTGGAATGTAAGCTCTGCCATACTTGGCTTGATGTTTAGGCTAAAGTAATTCTGTGCATCTTTATTGTGCTTGAAGATTTTCAAAAACATTCCCTTGTACCACCTCTTGTATCAGCTGAATAGTTTCACAAAAACCATGATATAGGTAGAATACATAATATTGTCTCATTAACTCTAAGAGGTCCAGTGACTTGCAAAGGTCACACAGTTAGCAAGGGCTGAAACTTGAATGCCCCTTGACCTTCTGCCATCTAGTCAAGTGCTCTTTCAATCTACTTCAGCCACCCCTGTACCATAAGTATGGAAATATGCACCAAGTCAGTGTTTCTCATTGCATTTATTATTTACTTTCCTGCAAATGGCTTACCAACCATGAGAGTAGTGAGATTCAACCCATTCTTCAAGTTTTCTTTATCTGGAGCCCTTTATGATTTGCACCTTCAAATACTTATTGAACAGCACCATGGTAAGTGTGATGTAATCAACATCACACTTTGTTATAGTATTGCTGTAACAAATTGCCACAAACTTGGTGACTTAAAGCAGAAGAAATTTATTATCTCACACTTCTGGAGGCCAGGAGTCCAAAAGCAAGGTGTGGGCAGGGCTCTGCTCCCTCTGGAGGCTCCAGGGGAGGACCCATCCTTGTATCTTCCAGCTTCTGGTGATTCTGGGCATTCCTTTGCTTGGGCTGCATCACTCCAATCTCTGCCTCCATCTCCACCTGGCCTGTTCCCCTGTGTTGTTGTGTGTCTGTCTCACTGTTATAAGGACACCTGTGGTTGGATTTACGGCACATCCAGATAATCCAGTATGAGCTCATCTCAAGATCGTCAAGTTAATTAATTACATTATCAAAGACACTTTTCCCAAATAAAGTCAAATCCATGTTTTCCTGATGTTAGGACATGGAAATATATATTTTGGGGGCCACCATTCAGCCCACTACAGATGAAGATAAGAGAAAAAGTATGACATGATTGCTGACTTCAAGAAGATTATAATGGGGTTGCAGAGATAAGACATACTATTGGAGACATTTTGTCACTCATATTTCTATGTGTCTTGCAAGCAAGGCACTTAAAGCCCCTTGCTTTGTACTGTCTTTTCAAGGGTGTTTATATAGCAAACAGCTTTGGAAATAGAGACAGTGTCTCCCTCTGGAGCAATAAGTAGTCATGCTTACTTCCCATTATAAAAGATTTGGTCCCCTAAGCTCAGGGTTCCACTCCTGTAATACACCCCACTGCATATGTAGCTGTCCATCTGTGCCCTTCTGTGGGACTTGAGGGCAAGGAGAACTGACACAAATATGCTGATGCTCATGCTGCTTGCTGTCCTGTGAGTAATAAAGATCATTGTCTCTGACCCAGGTGACTCCTGTCTTCTATCAGCAAATAAAACTGTGGCAAGCCTTCAGAGTTCTATTATCAAGTTGAAATAAAAACTTGAAGCATTGTTATGAGAATCTTTAATCTTTCGATTTGGATTATATTTCCGATCACAAGAGGAAGTATTTAAAACATCATCAGTGCCATTGAAAACTGCAACTTCTATAGCTCTGGAGAGTTCCAAAAGGGACTAGGTGATATACATGTCACACACAAGTTCGCTGTTTTCACAACAGGAGGCAGAATTCCCTGGGACACCCTCTGTTGCCAGCCATGACTGACCCAGTGCCCCTGGCACAAAGAGCTGAGAGGGATACATTTGGAGATGAGGTCTCCCAGTGGAGAAGAGGATATGCACATATCCATGCTGAAACTCCTACAGCACCTCACAAGAATTTAGCTCCAGGGAACTTCTCTCTCACAAGGAAGAGAATAAAACCAAATCTGTTTTGATAACCTGACACAGAGTGGGACATTAGGAAAAGACTACTATAAGTCTAGAGAATTCAGCCATGTCCAAGTCCCTCTCCATTCCAGCATTGCCTAATGATGCAGACCAGGCACAGATGAACAGTGAGGTCCTGATGCTAAGAGAAAAGGCTCTGATGGATCTGGGGGTGGGAAATCCCTTCCCCATCCCCAGGCATGATCCATCTCTCTGGATGGGACGTTCAACATGCATGTTAGACATTCTTACATTGATCTCCAAAGAGCTCAAAGAAACTGAAGTAACGATGCCAGTTTAGATTCTTGCATGGACATGAATGAACCAAAATCTGCCCAAAAGGTACTTTCTCACCAAAGTCTGTTGCCATATGTTGAAGCAAGATGGTTGCTGATCTCTGTGAGGGTTCAGCCTTCTTCTTCCTCTTAAAGCTCTGTAGGCCCAGCTTCTTCTGATCTCAAAAAAAAGGTGGAGGGCTTGTTTCTTTCCGAGCTTTCTCACTTGCTCAGGGCTCTGGTCTCTTTAGCTGCACACCATCAGGTGAATGGCTCAGCTCTCCCTGGGCCTTTAGCTGTTTGCATCTTCTCCTTCCTGTCACATGGCAGGACAAAAATGATCAAATTTTCTCCTATTCCATGTCTTCTTTTGAGTGAGTCTCCATTTACATCAGCCCACAAGAGGGTGGGGACTCAACCCTTAGTCATGCCCTACTGATGTAGCCAAATCATAGCCCTAAACTAAACAGACAATTAAATCAAGACATGCCAGCTGAAGCTAATGCATTCAAAGGGTATCACACCCAGAGGAACAGACCAGTTTACAAACATCATCAATGTCTTATTTGGAATTCATAAATAATATCAAACTGTTACACCTCCCTAAAAAGGAAACTTCCTAGGTCTCTGCTTTTTAAAATCTAGACAAATAACTATCAAATGCCAGCTCAAGGAAGATGGAGGTGAGGAGGTAGATGAGGATGGGTCAGACTCAGGTGGAGGTGGGTGAGGAGAACACTGATATTTGTGTGGGGAACAAGAATACATATGATTCTCAAAATCTGAGCTGGGTGCAATTATTCTCTTTTGTGTGGCTACCTAGAAGGAGGCTTGTTGGTTAAGTAATGGAGGTCCCTCAGCTAGAACCAGTGATGTGCTGGTAAGTGCTTAACAATCAATGCTCAGGAAAAGGATGCTTTAAAGTTTGCTATTAAGTTTCTTGGTAAAGGGTGTGTAGCACACAGTTTACAAATAATGATAAAATTCATAATGCTCTTTATTGTCAACTCTATTTGACAATTGATTCTCACAGACTTTTTGTTGGCTTTTGCCATAGTCAGCAAGTGGTCATACTTCATAAACAAGTGTAGTTCTGAGGTGAATACTGGTTGATATTTTCACATTAATGATTAAGATGAAAGTGAAATTACAAAGACATATTCCTTCATCAATGATGGAGTGGCAACTTTGCTGAATCAGATAATAGTATTTGAATACTAGAAGACTATTTCCTCAATTTTTATGCTATTCATAATGTGATGAATCCAGACATGATACAGTTTTAAGCTTAACTGTGTATCATTAGCATTTTCTCCATCACTTTCTTAAATTTTAGCATATAATCAATAAATCAAACCTTAATTTACAGCATTTGCCAATTTCCATTGTGTAAATACTCCTACCTTGTCTACAGTACAGAGTGGCATCTGCCCTTGCTGCCTCACTCCAAGGAAAAATGGGGCATGGGGGATTGGCATAGAGATATGTGAGTAATCAGTCTGCCTCTGACCCAGGAAACTTCTGATTGCTGTCAGCATAAGTACAGATATAAAAAAACTTATCCTGGGGAGCAGATATAGCTCAGTGTTTGAGTACCTTCTTCCCACGCACAAGGTCCTGGGTTCAATCCCTGGCACCTTCTGAAAGAACAAACAAAAAATCGTTTGTGTTTATCTCTCAGCCCCACACACACCGCTGCTCCATTTCTAAGCAAGAGGCCATGATAGCCCTGTCTCCACCATCCAGCCACACACACCTAGTCACATCACCACCATGCTGGACCATCTCCTGTGATTGCAAGTGACAGAAACAAAATGTGAACTGTTTTCAATTAAATGAAGATGTGGGAAGCAGGCATTGCCACAGAGTGAAAAAGTGGTGTTAACAAGCAAAAGTGGGGGTTCCCAGCCTGATTCACTACAATGTCCAATTCCTGCAATACTGGAATTTCAAAGGGAGAAAGGATTTATTGCTAAGTCAAAGCAGGTGATCAGATGGCCTATGGGCCTAAAAATCTCTCTCCCTGAGTCTAAGGAGTTTAGGGTGTTTATGGATTCAAACAAGGAAAGGTGGAGTGGTTACCATTACAATAGCATCTGTAAACAAGGGCTGAGACTGGTTCAGCAAGTTTCAGTATTTCAGGTATTAACTTTTAGCTATTCTATAAATGTACTAGAAAGAAAAAGGCTCTACATAACAATTCAGTAATCATAATCAGTTGTTAATTCTTAATTCTCGTTTACAAGGGAAACAAACCATGAAAGACAAAGTGTACTAACATCCCATAAAGTTTTTCATGTTTACTAACTACTTTCAAAATACATCATGTCATTTTTATCCTCACAATCACACTGTTAAAAAGCTAAGGCAGGTGATGTTAATCCAGTTTTGCTTCCAAAGACACTGAAATTTTTACCTAAACAGTGAGTGGTAAAGCCTGAGATTTGATCTGGAACCCAAGTGCTTTGCCCAGAAGTGTGGCCTCTCCTCCTCCCCCTGTTGCCACACAGGAAGTGATCCAGGGTGCTAACTGCCACTAATGCTCTGCAAGCACTTCCTATGCTTCCAGTATGTTCTGAGCACTTCCTGTGGACCACTTCATTCCTCCCCACCAGAACCTGCCATTTTACAAAGGAGTAAACCAAAGAAGCAATAAACTTTATTTAGGAACCTCTTTGCCATTCTGCAATGCTTATTAAGTTGTATTCTTAAGGAAAGCTGCAAATGTCCCCCATAATGCTAAATTAAAAAAAAATAATATAAAGCAATTATAAGGGAAGCAGGTGTGGCTCAATCGATAGAGCACCCGTTTACCATATGGGAGGCCCCAGGTTCGCTTCCCGGGGCCTCCTTGTGAGGGCAGGCCGGCCTGCGCGGCACGGTAGGCTGATGCAGCAAGACCTCACAGCAAGGGGAAGATAAGCAGACACAGAAAAAACACACAGCAAAATGGACACAGCAAACACAAGCAGCAAGGGGGGGGATAAATAAATAAATAAATAAATCTTTAAAAAATAAAAAAATAAATTAAAAAATAAATAAATAAATAAAGCGATTATAAATTCCTTCGGGAAACATGGTGGTGTTTCCAGGTGTCCTAAGAGCCTTGGAAAGAGAGCTTGATACTTGCTCCCCAAGTGGGAAATTGAGTCCTGTGATGTTAGTCACTCCTCAAAGGCCAGAGGAAGAAGGATGTAGGTTAAAGTGAGATGAGGTGCCTGGTAGTGGGAATTTCCGTGTTTGATATCAGCAGAGACACAAAAAATGGGCACAACATTGAAGAAAATAGAATAACTGGTTGGAGATAGAGAATAGCTCAAATTATATGGGAAATCAATAACATTTTTTCTTCAAAGAGGCCAGAAAGATTTTCATTTTATTGAGTGAGAGAAGTAGAATGGAAGCTGTTTCTCAGCAAAGAGGTTTGCCTTTTTCTGGATTGGAGGGTGAAAGAAAGCTTGAGAGAGACATTGTCAGGGAAGGAGCAGCACAGAACAGAGATTGTTCTTGGACATAGAGCACTTTCAGAGTTTCATATGAAAGAGAGTATTTTAAAAAGAGGATATTATCTGTGATACTGCAGTTAGCTTCTCTAAAATCCATACTGGAATGAGACAGATTATTAATATATAGTCAGGTATGTCATGGTGAACTGCAATGAAATTTGAAATTAAGCCAACCTTTTAATCTAACTAGAACTATAGCAGTTCCTCTGACAATTTTAAGCATGCACCGCCCTGGGGCTTTTTGTGTTTTGTTTTATTTTTTGTGGCGTATAATATATTTATAACACACAAAATTTGCCACATTAACCATTTTTAAGTTTATATTCCAATGGTATTAAGTACACTTAACAGTATTACCCACCACCAAAATGTTTTCATTGTCCCAAGTAGAAGCTCTGATTACATTACACAATAACTCCCATTCTCCTCCCCTAGGCAACTGGTATCTGTAATCTATATTCTGTTTATATGAATATGCTTATTCTAAATCTTTCATTTAAGCAGAATCATACAATATTTGTCTTTTTTTTTCTGGCTTCTTTCACTTTGCCTAATGTTTTCAAGTTTCACCCATGTTGTAGCATATATCAGAACTTTATTTATTTTTATGAATGAATAATTCCATTGTGCTTACTTACCACATTTTATTTATCCATTTAACTGTTGATGGATCCTTGGATCATTTCCACCTTTGGCTTTTATGCTGCTATGAACATTGGCATTCTTTGGGGTGGAATTGCCAGGTCATAATGTAATTCTGTGTATAACGTTTTGAAGAACTAGCAAACTGGTTCTCTACAGCTGCTGCACCGTTTTACATTCCCAAGAATGTATAAGGGTTCCAATTTCTTCACATCCTTGCCAACACTTATTTTCCTTTTTCTTTTTTTTTAGAGAAATTTTAGATATACATTACAGAAAAATTAAACTGAAAGTATAGGGAATTCCCATATAACACCCCCCCCAAACAGACACACACATAGTTTCCCCCATTAATGACATCTTAGATTAGTGTGGTTCATTTGTTACAGTTGTTGAGCCAATATTAAAGCATTGCTACTAACTAAAGTCTATAGTTTACAGTATGGTTTGTACTTTGTGCTGTACAGTTCCATAGGCCTAGACAAGTGCATAATGTCATGTATCCATCATTGAAGTTATTATACAGAAGTATCTCACTGCTCCAAATATGCCCTCTTCTATCCATCCATACCCCCTCCCTTCTGAACCCCTGGCAATATCTTTATATCAATGTTACAAGTTCTTCCACCAACACAAGATAAAAATCCACAATAAAAACTGATCTACTTTGGTCTGCGGCCATACACACACACACACACACACACACACACACACACACACACACACACACCATGGTTGTTAATTTCCCAATCCTGAGCGACCAGGACAATGTCTGGTCTGACAGCCAAAGGCTGAAAAGAGCTCCTTAATAGCAATTCTAGTGGGTACAACACACTTTTAAAGTTAATGTTTTTATTGGTCTAGTTGAATACATCTTGGACCTTCAGGAAAATCTTAGGGTTGGAAAGCTAAACAGATACATGTATGACCAGGGACCCATTTACTGAAGAAATATGAGTGATTTAGTTTAAATTTTAGGGCACTGAAGGTGAAAATCAAGATGGAAAGGGCAAATTTAATTGCTTTTAAAGAACAGAAACTGCACCTTTCATTTCTTTTGTATCCTGCTTAGAGCCTTGTCCAGTGGTGAAAGAGAGAAAGAAATGGGGGACATGGAGCACAGAAAGAGAGAGAGAGCTCAATAGAGATACTAGCTGAGAAATGAATTCACCAAAAATTGTTTAAAAAAAAAAAAGATAAAAATAAATAATAAAATTTTTTAAAAAACAAAATTTCTGAACTTTCCTATGTAAAACAAGTAAATTATTTGGTAGATGAAAAATTGTTTTCTAAGCTTTTCTTGGTGATTCTTTTACCTTGGCATGATTAAATATTGTACCAAAGTGAGGTTTCTTCTCATGTATTTGAAGACAAATTTTCTATCCCTCTGGCTAATAATTCCTTCTCTAGGAATGATGCCCAAGAAAAAGAGTGGACTGCAATAATAAACAGGGTGGACCTCAATCATAAACAGGGTGAACCCCAATCGCCAGGTTTCTATTGGTCCATGTAAGGGAAATAAGAGCTCATCTCTGTCATTTTTTTAAAAACTATGACTGGGCCGTGGTAGACACTGTGGTAAAGCTACAATATATGAAACCCTGAAGTTGTTAGTCATATTTCTGGAATTACATGAGCCACCCCTCTAGCCTTCCTGTGAGGTTCCCTTTTGCCTTGGGCAGCCAGGCCTCACAAAGAGAGAATGAACCAGACACACTAAGAAGAGAGGAGCAGAGTCCTGGCAATGTTGTGGATCCTGATTCCAGTTGATTCTAAAGCTCAACTCTATTCCTGTCATCCCCATACTTTTATTCTTCATTCTTTCCATTTTTAAAATACCCCAGTAGCAGACCAAGAAATCCCCCCTTTGTTATCAGCTAGTCCAAGTTTGTTTGTCACTAGCATCTAACAGATCCCTGATAATGCAATTGAAATAAAACATCTCACTTACCAGATGTAGTCCAATAAACCAGACAATGAAAATGGGATATTGACTTGCATTGTTATGCAAACACATTACAACTTAGACAGGCTTGTGCTTGAAAAAGTAAATTAACTGTGGTATTTATTTCTAGAAGTTTTTTACCTTTCTATGGAAGCATATGATAATGTTCATCATAAAGTCCTGGATAACTCATGTTACCCAATTACTACATTCATAAGTCACCATGACAAAATACCAAATTCTCATTTTGCTGCATTTCCAATGTTCTCCATTCTATAAATGAGATCTAAACAATTAAAATTCTTGACTTTCCCTTCCTTTGAATTATAGTATTTTCCCATGACAGATACAGAGAAGATATACAAGAATGAAGAATTTTATGAATGATAATTGAAATTATCCTCCAACTCAGGTCACAAAAGATAAAATCTCTGCCCTGGATCTTAAGGAGGGAGTAAGAACAAAGATTTTCATCAAAGCTGAGGTGTAAAAATTTTCTGATAGTATTAAGGTAATAGAAAGTGAGTTTTTGAATGAATCTACTCTTTTAAGACTCGTATTTGTGCAAATTTGCTTTCTTTACTTTAAAAAATTGTGTTAAAATATATCATTCATACACGAACATACATATCAATGAGTGTATAGTAAAAGCTGTGAACTTACACATGCATATCATCATACAGCGCTCCCATACATCACCCACCACCAACATCTTGCACTGTTGTGAAAAGTTGTGAAACTTTTATTACAAGGTATGAAAGGGCATCATCAAAATATTACTTCTAACTATAGCGAATATCTGACATTTGGTATATTTTCCCTCCAACCCTCCCAATTATTAACACCATGTGTTAGTATTATATATTTGTTATGATTCATGAGAGAACATTCTTATAATTTTTCTGTTAACCACAGTCCATCTTCCACAACAGGATTCACAGTGTTATACTGTTCCAGGCTTTGTGCAATCCATTCAAAGTGTATACTCAATGGCTTTCATTCTCATCACAGAGTTCTACTGTCATCACCTCAGTCAATTTTAGAATGTTTTCTGTACTCCAAAAAGAAAAATTCCATACTACTTTTCTATTTAATTACTTTTTCGAAAGTCTCCTCTTCCTCCTTTTTTCATAACTAACTCGGCTTCTTTACTCCTTTTAATCCATAAATAAGACCTCTGTACCCTATAAGCTTCAGTACATCTGTAAAACTTAGTAAATCCATAAACTTGCATATGGACAGATACACTTGTGACAGACTCTGCTTGCATGTTGCCTTAACATACACAAATAAAATAAGCTGAAACAACAACAAAAATAAACATACATTGAACTCATTGGACCCTGGCTTGTATAGATGCCAACCACAGCTCTTGTTTCAAAAATAGGTTCCTTTTCTGCTGAGACAAACCCCAATATGTGTTAACTGAAATTCATGAGATGGAGATGATTAGTAACTGGAGGCCAGACCAGGGAGGTCCATGGAAGAGGTGAGACTTGGGCCACCTTAGTGGTCTAAGCTTAAAAAGTCAAATAAGAGCTTTCAGAAAAGCATGAGACCCCTGTAGGTGAAAAGGTCAGGCTGCAGTTCTGAGGGCAAGATGAGTGTGGCTTTCAGGCTTGTTTACCAAGACTACCTGTCCAGTTCTAGGTTTAATCTCTGGATGTGCAGTCTGTGCCCAAGATGCTAGACAGATGTACCTTGATGAGGTAGAGCTGAACTGACCACCAAATGACAGCTTGAATTTTTAAACTGTACCTCAGTTATATATTCAAACTGAATAATATGGATTCTTCACTTTATCCTTGATAAAGGAGAGGCAAGCTGAGAGGACCTCAGCCTACAGCCCCCATCCACAAAGAGCTCACCTCCTGGAGTGAAGGTATCCCTCAGATAGAATTCTGCCATTGTCCCCAGAACCCAGAGTCCTGGCACAGTGACTTTGCCTGGGGAGTGAAGCAGGCTGTAAAGCAGATAACTGCTAATCTCTTCCCAATAGAGCTGACTTCATTTGCAAGAGTGTGGAGGAGTTTAAATCTGAGGGCTCAAAATCAGTGGAGGTTATAGTGAAAGGCAATTCACTATAAGGAGATTCATGGATTTAATGAAGATGTAGTCTATTCTTCAGGCCAGCTAGCAAGGCTAACTCACAGGAGAACACCAGGTAATTAGTCAGCTGGGAAGAACCCTCCCAGGGTCAGAACAAATATCAAACTCTGACCTCAAAAACAATCCCATCAAGGGATCTACAATTTGATTGGATTATTTCTAGAGGAATTTAAACCCCAGTACATTGTTGAGAAAAATAGAGCAATTGGCCTGCAATTAGCAGAGGTTAACAGCTGGCTGAGGCTAGGGGAAGAGAGAAAGAGAGCCCCACCAGTACCACTGTGTTCTACCAAAGAAGAGGCAGAAACCCAGAATACTAACTAAAAGAGAGCTTTATTTAGCTAAATAGATAATACTGGTAAGAATTTAGATCAAGCAATCACAGTAGTTGAGTAATAACAATATAACAAAGAGAACTGGGTTAACTAGATAACATAGAGGAAAAATGAAAGTATATGTACAATCACTCACCAAACCAGGGGGAAACTCAACATCTGGTCTTTCATGAGGCTTGGAAGTCCTGTTCAACAGCTGGCCAGAGTCCCAATTGGAAACAACACCTGGGTGAAGTGTCTTCTCTCAGGGTAAAGACAACACCTAGGTGAAGCATCCAGTGCCCTTCCTAAGGGTAAAAAAACCCACCTGAGTGAAACATCCTGCCCTAGGATAAAAACAACACCTAAGTGAAGCATCTTCTCCAGGGTGGGCCTTTGACCAGAAGTTTTTGGGCTCCCACTTTTAAGGGATTCTGAATCTCAGAATTCTTGCTAATCTTGCAACTCATGAGTGGTTAGCATAGACCAAAACAACAAAGTCCATCCCTGGGGAGGTTGTCAGCTCCCCCAAAGAGAGACATGAAATCTCACAAGTGCCTTATTCTATTCATGGGAAAGTTTTGACATATCTGTCTCTGTACTTGCAGGTAGGGCTTTTTAGCAGTCCTCACACTGACTAAACCTCAGTTAACATTCCCTGGTGCCTATGGGAAAAAGACTCCAGGCACCTGCACATTCTTTACTATTGTTTCACAATTCTTAACCCATTCCTTACTTACATTTATATATCTATATCATTTGGTCCCAAGAATTAGTAACTAAATAGCAAAAAAATTAATGAAGGAAAAGAGAGAAAAAGAAAGGAAAGGGAAAAAGAAGAGTATAAAACAACAGACATGTTTTCCAAATGTTGTAGGAAATAAAGACAGCAACAGACATATCAAACATTGTAGGAACAACAAACATATGACATCATAAAAAAGAAATGAAAAGAAAAAACTTAATCATCATTATATCTATTCTGAACAATAGTCACTAAATTTTTTCCTAATACATTCAGTCCCAGGATTGTTCAAACTTAAACTCTGGCAATCAACAATGAATATACATTCAACAATATACATTTATGTTGACTTACAAGTAATCAAATTAGTTAGGTACATACTGTGTTACATTATTAGAGCTCTGATTAGTATTTAAGCATCTTATACATAATCCATAACTAAAGTAGATTATACAAGAAACAATAACAAGATTTCCAACTAGCAGACATCTAATGAATAAACTCTTCCAAGGCCAAGACAGTTGAGCAAACCAATCAAATAAAGGAACAGTAGCTAAATTATGTATGTGTTGGATTTGTTGTGTCATGTGTCAGAGAGCTTGAGTGACATCATAACAGTTTTGGACGGCTCATTTCCCATGGGCTTAATATTCCCAACCAGTGAGGCTATATAGGGCAATAGCATTATCTAAATGACCTCATTTTCCCTCATTTTGTATAGTTTGAAGCATAGGCAACAGCAAATTATTATTACTACCCATTTGGGGCTATAGGGCAGCACTTTAACTTGTCATCTCAATGCCTGCATGGGTCCTGCTGTTAGCATTTTAACTGGACCAGGGGCCACAACTCACAGTGTTGAATTTAAACTTAGTCCATTGTTGTAAGGATTCCTTATCACCTTTTATCTGTTTCATTAAAAGGCCATTCATTTAATCATTTTTTTTAAAATAAAAAGTCCAAACAATATCATGGTCCATAGTCTAAGGGTTTTTTGGTCACTGTCAATTTGGGCTGTCATTCCATATAAGGCACTTACATTTTCTAGGCAGTAAATAGTAGCTGGCTGGTTACAAAAGTCCTGATGCAATGTCTGCAGTCATTGGAGTGAGCATGAAGGACACAAGGGTGATGTCCACAAGCTGCTGGTGAATGACAGGCAGTTGGAACTGCTGGGCTAGGCACCACAAGGTCTGGTATCCATGGTCTTTGCCATGGATACAGAGCTAATCTGCTGCTTGTTGGATCTCAATGGTACGGCTCTGGATCTTTGGGAGAACATCTGCTTTAACAGTCCCAAGAGGGGTGTTAGAGGAGTGGACAAGGTTATAACAGACAGTTACTTGCTGCTGCTGGCAGGCATCCCAGATGTCTTTCCACAGATTCTCCCCCACAGAGAGTAGCTCACAACAGTGTATTGTTCCTATATCATTTTTAGTATTTGCAATCCACCCCTGGATAGGGATGTCAGACTTCAGAGTGACTGGACATTAGTGGGTTAAGCCCTTCACTTTGCAATGGGGCCAAGGGGTATTTGTTTAGAATGTTGCCTCTGCCACAAACACCACCCAAAGCCAATATCTATACTGGCCACATCCAATTCACAGGGTAAGTCAGGATCCACCACCCCTCATACTCCTTGAGCCTGTGTTATTTGCCCTCTTTACTTCTTTTTTTTAAAAAAGCAGCCTGCTGGAGGTCCTCCTATATAAATAGAGATCTTGAATATGATAAATGAACTTGACCTAATAGACATCTATACAGCATTGCACCCCAAAACAGCAGGATATGCATTCTTTTCAAGTGCTTATGGATCCTTCTCCAAGATAGACCATATGTTGTGTCACAAGACAAGTCTCAATAAATTTAAAAAGGTTGAAATTAAACAAAACACTTTGCTGATCATAATGGAATGAAACTGGAAATCAATAATGGACAGAAAAAGGAGAAATTCATAAATATAGACATTGTAAATTAGAACTTGCAAGAGAATTCAGCAAGTGTCTTGTGACAATTGAAAATGAGAACACAACCTATCAAAACCTATGGGACACCACAAAGGCAGTGCTGAGAGGGAAATTTATAGCCCTCAATCCTTACATTAAAATATAAGAAAAAGCTAAAATTGAAAACCTAACAGCACACTTGGAAAAACTAGAAAAAGAACAGCAAACTAATCACAAATCAAGCCAAAGGAAAAAAATAGTAAAGATCAGCACAGAAATAAATGAAATTGAGAACAAATCAGCAATAGAATCAACAAAATCAAAAGTTAGTTCCTTGAGAAGATCAACAAAATTGACAACTCCTTAGCTAATCTGACAAAGGGAAAAAGAGAGAAGACACAAATAAATAAAATCAGAAATGAGTGGAGGGACATTACCAATGACCCTGTAGAAATAAGGGAGATCAGAAGAGGATACTATGAACAACTGTATGCCAAAAAATGAGAAAATGTAAATGAGATGGACAAATTCCTGGAAACACATGAACCACCAACACTGACTTTAGAAGAAATAAAAGACCTCAACAAACCAATCACAAGTAAAGAGATTAAAACACTTATCAAAAACCTCCCAAAGATGAAAAACCCTGCCCCAGATGGCTTCACAGGTGAATTCTACCAATTACTCAAATATGAACTAATACTGATTTTGCTCAACCTCTTCCAAAAACTTGAACAAGAGAGAATGCTACCAAACTCATTCTATGAAGCCATCACCTTAATACCAAAACCGGATAAAGATATTACAAAAAAACCTACACACCAATATCTCTAATGAATATAGATGCAAAAATCCTCAACAAAACACTTGCAAACAGAATCCAAAAGCACATTAAAAGAATTATATACCACGATCAAGTGGATTTTATCACAGGTATGCAAGTGTGGTTCAACACAAGAAAATCAATTAGCATAATAAACCACATTAATAAATTGAAGAAGAGAAATCACACGATCCTCTCAATTGGTACAGAAAAGGCATTTGATAAAATACAGCACCCTTTCTTGATAAAAACATGTGAAAAGATAGGAATAGAAGGAAGCTTTCTCAATATGGTAAAGTGCATATATGAAAAATTTAGAGCTAGCATTGTATTCAATGGTGAAAGAACGAAAGCTTTCCCACTGAGATCAGGAATAAGACAAGGATGCCCACTGTCACCATTATTATTCAATATTGTGCTGGAAGCTCTAGCTAGAGCAATTAGGCTAGACAAAGAAATAAAAGGCACCCAAATAGAAAAGGAAGAAGTAAAACATTCACTACTTACTGATGACATGATCCTATATCTAGAAAATCCTGAAAAATCCACACCAAAGCTACTAGAATTAATAGATGAGTTCAGCAAAGTGGCAGGATTCAAGGTTAATATGCAAAAATCATTAGTGTGTCTATACACTACTGATGTGCCATCTGAGGAGGAAATCAGAAAAAAATCTCATTTATAATACCAACAAAAACAATCAAATATTTAGGAATAAACTTAATTGAGGACATAAAGAACCTGTATTTAGAAAATTATAAAACATTGCTAAAAGAAACCGAAGAAGAGTTAAATAAATGGAGGAACATTCCATGTTCATGGATTGAAAGACAAAATATCATTAAGAAGTCAATTACCCAAACTGATTTACAGATTCAATGCAATCCCGACAGGCTTTTTTGCAAAAATTGAAAAGCCAATAACTAAATTTATTTGGAAGGGTAAAGGACCCCAAATAGCAAAAAAATGTCTTAAAAAAGAATGAAGATGGAGGATTCTTACTTCCTGACTTTAAAGCATATTACACACTTTCAGTTGTAAAAACAGCATGGTACTAGCATAAGGACAGACAGATTGACCAATGGAATTGAATTGAGAACTCAGAAATTGACACTCACATCTACAGTCAAGCAAATTTTGCCCAAGCTGTTAAGTCCACCCAGCTGGGACACAACAGTCTATTCAACAAATGGTGCTGGGAGAACTGGGTATCCATACCCAAAAGATAATATTGGGGCCCATATCTCACACATTTTACAAAAAGTAACTCAAATCATATCCCAAGTTAGACAACATGCTAGGCCACAGAACAACTCTCAATGAACTCAGAAAGATTGAGATTATACAAAGTAATTTCTCTGACCATAAGGAATGAAATTGGAAATCACTAAGGGCCAGAGAAACAGATTAGGCACAAAGATATGGAAGTTAAAAAACACACTCTTAGACAAACAGAGGGTCAAGGAGGAAATCTCAAAAGAAATCAGTAACTACTTTGAACCTAATGAAAATGACAACACAACATGTCAAACCTATGGGATGCAGTGAAAGCTGTCCTGAGAGGGAAGTTCATAGCCATAAATACATATATTAAAAAAGAAGAAAGAGCTAAAATTGAAGAGCTAACTGCACACTTGGAGGAATTGGAAAAACAATAACAAACTAAACCTAAAGGAAGTAGAAAGAAGGAAATAACAAAGATTAGAGCAGAACTAAATGAAATAGAGAATAAGAAAGCAATAAAAAAACAAAACCAAAAGCTGGTACTTCGAGAAAATCAATAACATTTACAAACCCTTAGCCAGACTAACAAAGAAAAAGAGAAAACAAATGCAAATACACAAAATAAGGAATGAGCAAGGGGATATCACTATTGACCACACAGAAATAAAGAGTATCATAAGAGGATACTTTGAAAAATTATATTCCAACAAGAATGATAATTTAGAGGAAATTGACAAATTTCTAGAAACTCACAGTCTACATTGATGGAAAAAGAAATTGATGTACTCAACAGTCCAAGTACAAGTAAAGAGATAGACTCAGTCATAAAAAACCTCCCAACTAAGAAGAGCCCAGGACCAGAAGGCTTTACAGCTGAATTCTACCAAACATTCTGGAAAGAGCTACCACCAATCCTGCTTAAGCTCTTCCAAAAAATAGAAGTAGAAGGAATACAGCCTAACTCATTCTATGATGCCAAAATTACCCTAATACCAAACCCAAACAAAGATAGCACAAGAAAAGAAAATTACAGACCAATTTCTCTAATGAACCTAGATGCTAAAATATTCAACAAAATACTTGCTAATACATTCAACAGCATATCAAAAGAATTATACACCATGACCAAGTGGGTTTCATCCCGGGTATACAAGGATGGTTCAATATAAGAAAATCAATCAATGTAATACACCATGTAAACAGATTCAAAGAAAAAAATCACATGATCATCTCTATAGATGCAGAAAAAGTATTCAACAAAATACAGCATGCTTTCTGGATATAAACAATGCAAAAGATAGGAATAGAAGGAAACTTTCTGAATATGATAAAGGGTATATATGAAACACCCAAAGCCAACATCATCTTCAATTGTGAAATCCTAAAAGCCTTCCCTCTGAGATCAGGAACAATACAAGGATGCCCACTATCACCACTCCTATTTAAGAATGTCTTAGAAGTACTTGCTTGAGCACTGAGGCAAGAGAAAGATATAAAAGGCATCCAAATTGCAAAAGAAGAAGTAAATATTTCGTTACTTGCAGACAACATGATCCTATATGTAGAAAGCCCTGAGAAATCTACAACAAAGCTTCTAGAATTTATAAAGGAGTTCAGTAATGTCGCAGGCTATAAGATCAATGCTCAAAAATCATTAGCATTTCTGTACACCAATAATGAGCAATCTGAGAAGGAAATCAAGAAAAAAAATACCATTTACAATAGTAAATAAAAGAATCAAATACCTAGGAATAAATTTAACTAAAGATGCAAAGGACTTATATACAGAAAACTACATAACACTGTTAAAGGAAATCAAAGAAGACTTAAATAAATGGAAAAATATTCCCTGTTCATGGATGGGAAGACTAAACATTATCAAGATGTCTACCCTACCCAAACTAATCTACAGATTTAATGCAATCCCAATAAAAATCAACAGTGTATTTTTTAAGGAACTGGAAAAACTAACTACAAAATATATTTGGCAAAGTAAGAGGCCCCAAATCACCAAAGACATATTGAAAAAGAAAAACGAAATGGGTGATATCACACTACCTGACTTTAAAACATACTACAAAGATACAGTGTTCAAAACTGCATGGTATTAACACAAGGATAGACATACTGACCAATGGAACCGAATTGAGAGTTCTGATATAGATCCTTGCATATACAGTTATCTGATATTCAACAGGACCACCAAGCCAGTTGGGGGAGAATGGCTTCTTTAACAAGTGGTGCTTGGAGAACTGGATATCCATATACAAAAGAATGAGAGAGGAATACTATCTCACACCTTATACAAAAATCAACTCAAGATGGATCAAAGATCTAAATAAAAGAGCCAAAACCATAAAGACCTTGGAAGATAATGTAGGGAAGCATCTGCAGGACCTTGTAATAGGAAATGGTTTCATGAACTTCACATCAAAAGCACGAGCAGCAAAAGAAAAAATAGATAAATGGGATCTCCTCAATATTAAAAACTTCTGCACCTCAAAGGACGTTATTAAGAAAATAAAAAGGCAGCCTACCATTGGGAGAAAATATTTGGCAGCCATGTATATGATAGGAACCTAATATCCTCCATATATAAAGAAATCCTACACCTCAAAAATAAAAAGACAGACAACCCATTTAAGAAATGGGCAAGTGACCTGAAAAGACACTTCTCCGAGGAAGAAATACAAATGGCTAAAATGCACATGAAAAAATGCTCAACATCACTAGCTATTAAGGAAATGCAAACCAAAACTACAATGAGATACCATCTTACACCCATTAGAATGTTGGCTATTAAAAAATAGCAGACTATAAGTGTTGGAGAGGATTTGGAGGAATAGGAACACTCATCTACTGCTGGTTGGATCGTCGAATGATCCAGCCACTGTGGAGGACCTTTTGGC